>JALPQI010002367.1:0-84977 GCA_025490895.1 Thaumatotibia leucotreta
GCAACCTCTTATGTCAGTGTTAAGTCAGAACTGAGATACGAGCTTTATTTCAAGTAAGTATTTGTTACTTAGTGAGTTTTGCTTGTCAACCGACGATATACAAAAACAATAGTGTTATCTTTATTAATGTCTTTATTGCATAAATGTATTGCAACTTCTTATGAAACTTGGGAACACTTTAAACTTCTTCGCCAATGACTGATATATCGGCACTGTATGTTCAATGCGAAAGACCGATATATAAGTCACGAACTACAGAGTAATATAGCCCAACACGCATGTGCCTAAAGTTCAAATTCAGTTATGACACGTGGCGTCTTGTATTTGATGGTAAAAGAACACAAGTGATTTATTAAGTTATTGCACACTGGTTAAAATATGTGCATTTATCTATATGTATGTATATTATTATAGGTAGTTGACTACAAGTTTCAGTGCTTATCTTAATAGTAACACTAAATCAATCTAAAAAGGACCTTAATCATGGCAAAGCGTGTCTAGTCTCGACTAACCCTTGACCTCCCGTTAGACCTCATGTCATTTGAGTGTTTATGTGTTTATTTATAGACACTAGAGTGTTTTACCATACATTTCATGTGCCTTCAAAATACTGTAACTATGTCCACAATTTAGAATAGAACAGAATAGAATAGAAAGCTTTGTAAATGTGCAGCGAATATAAGATAGTACAATAGTCTCTACCGCGCGACTAGCAATGTACCGAGAAGAAGTTTTATAAGTTCGAAACTTCTATAGAGAATGTTCTCAGCAATTTAAATTTTACAAGCATCTGATCATACCAAAACCGTTGCCTTTTAAGGCATGTTTTATGCCATTTGTGAATTATAATATTCTGCATAACACCATTTTATAAGTTCTCATGGAAACGTTCTCAATGAGAACTTACTCTTAAATTTTCATGAAAATACTCGAAAATTTCGGAGTATATTCCCACAATTTTGAAAATGTTTGTTGCGACTGTGTTACGATTGTAAAGACCACGTTACACTGGCCAACCCAGCTTGCCGCGCTCATATCACGAACACTCGCTTAGGGCCTGCTATGGTATTCTCTTATTCACACATTCGACGCTGCGTTCATCAACGAGCTCGACGACGAGACAGCCTTCACTTCGACGTCGAGCGCAGCGCTGCGAAAAACGGTATTCACTAAGGGCTTGTGCATAAATCACGCGAGGTCCTATAGGAGGGGAGGGGGTTCAAGAAAACATCACGAAAGATCACGGTAGGGGAGGGGGGGTACAAAGAGACCTCACGTGTATTTTTCTACAATGAACAAACTAAGAAATATTGTGAATTTCGGCTAGCGAACGTGAAAAGTTGAATGAGAAAAATACACGTGAGACTGCTAGGGGGGGGGGGGGGGGTCTAGCCAAGAAACTCACCAAACATCACCATGGGGGAGGGGGGGGGTCAAAAAGTAGCCAAAAAAACCTCACATGATTTATGCATGAGCCCTAACGTAGAATTAGCTCGACGTTTAACTGTAGGCGGTAACTCTCGACGCAGTGTAGTTCCAGCTCACGCCGCATTCGTCGCCGAGCGCTAGTGTCATTTAAAGTGCATTAGTGAATACCATTTTTAGGCTCAACGCTGCCGCAGCGCTGACACAGCGCTGATAGCAAGGCGGTTTCCTTAGTGAATAACATTGGTCGCGTGGCTATGACGCCGCAGAGAGAGCGACCTCGTGACGTCACTGAGGTCACTCGCTTCCTCCAAGCGTGATCGCTGCGTACTGTCCGTGACTTTGCCTGCCTTCTTTACTTCGTCGTATTTATACCATTTGGGCGGATTTTTTTTTTTATTGCAGTTTTTTTTTTATTTGTATATTTTTATATTTTTTCTACTCAGAATCGCGAGCTCTTTGGGCTCTCTGGGCAACCCCAGCGTGGCGATTATGGGTAAATCTCTTAATGCGTCCATACGTATAAGTTAATAGGCCTACGTCCAGGAATGGACTGAGATAGTCTGATGACGTGTACAAAAATAATACGGGACTATAAACTCGACTCTATTGTCAAGGCATTACGGTGAACGGTTCGGTATTTCAAAACACTAGCCGTACAGTCACGTCTAATAATATGTATACATTTCAGAACGTATGTCAAGGGAATAAGTATCAAAATCGTATTATTAGAGCCGACCGTACCATGTCTTTGTAAGTAGGTATCGGTACGTTGGGTTTTACTCGATACGTAAAGCAGGCCATCGCGTTCGCTCCAATATGTTAGAGCGAACGCGATAGAATGCACGTATCGAGTAAAACTTAACGTACCTATCCTTTACTTTCCAAGTCATGGTAAAGCTACACTTACTATGCTTTAGATATACTGGGTGACCCAAGATTATGGGACATGAAGGGAAAGTACCTTAAATATCGTAGATAGTATATATCGCTGAAAGAAAATTTTATTTTATTTTGAAAAATAAACAATACTGATTAAATTCAAAAAAAATCCAGCTTTTTCTGGGAATATAAGCTACTAAATAAATACGTAAATATTTTTTTCGTAATTTTATGATGTCTTTGGAAAGAATGGATAAAAAATATTTTTTTTTCTTAAGAAACATAGTATCTAAAACTAAAAGAATAACCAAAAATGTTTGATTAAAAATTGGAAAAAAAAATGTTGGTTCTATTCCTGGGTGAAACAAGTTTTTTTTTTTTTTAACTTTGCATGCAGTTTCATTTGCATTTAAAAATAAAAACATCCTCTCTAGAATATTTAAGGTACTTTCCCTACACGTTCCATAGTCATGGGACGCCCTGTATACGACGGCGTTTGTGTTTGATTCAGTGGCTCAGTTCAATCGGACTGGAAAGAGATTCCCCATTGTCTCTGAGAGATTCCTGGTAGCGAGATTGACGCTGATGCTGTTTCATTGTAGATACAGTTGCCATATCGAGGCCATAGACGAAAATTCGAAAAAAAGTTGTAGTCGCTCTATGCTAAATGACAATAATACTGTATGAAAACATTAGCATCATTAATCAGCGAGACAGATAATGTAATTTAAGTTTTACTTTTTTTCCCATAGTAAATGTATGAAAACAGTTAACTTAATTTTTTTGGCTTTTTTGTACATTGCCGTACTTAGGAATATGGAATCGAGTTGCATAAAAAAAAATGTTTAATTTTCATACAATTTGTACAATTTTAATGGGAATTTAAATACTTGATTCTCGATTTTTGATCCATACGAGTTTTTGATCCTGAACAGAAAAAATAGTTTGTCAAAAATGATTATTTTCACGCATCCTGTATATTTTACCAAAATCAGTAAAAGCCGACCTTTCTTAATTTAAAAACGAGGGAAGGTCTTCTAAGATCATTTTGGCATAGCTACTCTGGATCTGGTGCCCTCACTGACCCAAAAAGAATGTCCATCCTGTATGTGTATATGCGCCGTGTGGTGACGGCAGTAAAAATACATTTGTCACCACCCCAATACCTCCTGCGGGTGTCGTAAGTAAGAATCGACTAAGGGATTGAAGCGTCACTGAGCATTACTTATTTGATAAAAGATTGATGATGGGCAGCAGCGTCATCAGTGGACACATTACTGCGATCGTCAATCCGCTTGACCAGCGTGGCGATTATGGGCATTTACCTCCCAATGCGTCTATACGCATTAATAGAAGAGGCCTACGTCCAGCAGTGGACTATCACAGGCTGATGATGTGATGTGTATATATTATGTATGTAGCTATTACATATACATATATCGTCGCTTGCTACCCACATCTCAATCCTTAATTGAGCTTACCGTGGGACTAGGTCGATTTGTGTAAGATGTCTCATTTATTTACTATACACTACGGAGGCTATCCATATTCATGTATCGGCGATTGAGCATCGTTTTTTACCAAAAGACTCACTACCTCAAACCCATCTCCCAATAAATCCCATCACCAGGCATTTACTCCACCAAATTGCGTAAACACTGTACACGGAAACTAAAGACGTATGGCCACAATGCACTCCCATATATCTTACGTGCCATCACTTTCCGAACACAGTCTACATTCTGGAATCTATTGTGATCAGTTTCACAAAGATTTGAAAATCAAAACTTTTGTTTAGCTTGCTATGGCAACAGTTGTTTAACTTTTGCCTCTGGTCATGAAAGGTCATTTTATCGCTTATCCCTTTCCTTCTTGCTCTGTAGTCGGAACGAAGGATAAAGATGGAAAACGAAGCCCTGTTTTCCGGAGTTTCGGAAAATCAACAGAAGTTATTCTGTGAAAACTTTGAAGAATTTTGGATAAATACGTCAGTCAAATTGTAAACAAAATTTTACATCGAATTATGTAATGAAACGGCTTGGAAATGTATGACTATAACATTGATTTTTATAAAGTTTATTCAAATTTATGTTTTTACTAATATTTACATAAATACACTCGAGATCAAATAAAAGTGAAGTGGAATTCTCCATAGAAAGTACTTCACAAAAGCTATTGAATACTTTAAAAAATGTGTTTTTCCCCTTTTCTTGGCAAATTAAAAAAAAAGGTGCGGTCTAGCCTCCTCGCCTTGGAGAAGACTAAAAAATTTGGTCTTTAAAGAAATACAAAAAGTGGATCGAAAAATATGTAGGTATCTTACAAGATACCTTGCCAAAATAAGGGTTAACCCAGCTTGTATTGACATTTCCCTGAATGTATCATATAATTAAAATGGTACATTACGACAAAATGAAGTTCGAGACTAGTAGCGATAAATTAAAACACGATAGAAAGGGAGTGTTTTAAATCGACATGAGTTACGAATTTTTTTTTTGCATGTGTCTCGTACGACATTTTTAGTACCGATGGCCCTCCGAAGTTTTGGACCTGACGTAAAATGAGCCACTTCTCGCACTAGCGCCTAAAAAAGGCACCATCGGTACTAAAAAAAATATAACTATAGAACTTCAGAACGTTTAAAAAAACTCCTAAGTTGGATGGTAAATCGAGCGTCTTTTATCATGACTTAAATATTCTTATATCTACAGAGTTGTCTGACAATAAAATGATTATGTTTTTTGGATTAGATTAATTATTCAGGCATCACAAAACAATCCCATATTAAAAACAACTCTACTTATACTATGTACAATTGTACATTACGATCCAAGTGCTAAAAAAATGAAGTTCGAAACTAGTAGCGATAAATTAAAACACGATGGAGTGTTTTAAATCGACACGAGTTACGAATTTCCTTTTCGCAAGTGTATCGTACCTAAGTTATTTGGTTATCATAAATATTAAAGCAAATATATGCCTTCGCTATTTATAGCTACAGCCAACTAAATCATTTTAATGTACATCATTAATTGTTAGCATTTTCTCTAGTTGCTAACACGTCTTTAGAAACTAAAGATTTATACCCACTTTAATAGATTTATGACTTTGAATGGTTAAAATGCGTGTCAAGGCATAGAATAACATTCGGTTTGAATTTTTAAATACTGATTTAGCGTGCATTGCTTGCGTTTTAATATTTTTGCGCGTGATTTCGATGGAACACATACGAGTATAAGCCGACGGCCGCCGTAGTCTTAGACACTGGTCTCACCGCGAACTACTAAGCTATGAACTATCAGCTATAAACACGAACAAAAGATACGCACTCCCGTGTAAATAAAAGAGACACGGCGATACTCGCCCAGCTATCAGCTATCACCGCCGGGCGAGTATCGCCGTGTCTCTTTTATTTACACGGGAGTGCGTATCTTTTGTTCGTGTTTATAGCCGACAGTTCATAGCTTAGTAGCTCGCGGTGAGACCAGTGCCTTAACCCAAGCTGTAAGTCTATTAGAGTATTTATTAAATATTTATATAAATATACATATATAAGCTTAATTATCAAGCGACGCTAGCGCTTGATAATTGAGCTTACCTTGCTTGGGACTAGGTACATTTTCATAAGTGTCTCTAGATACCTATTTAACATTTTACTATTTATTTTTTTAGTATTGTCAAATTATAAACCTCCTCCTTTTTTTGAAGTCTTTTAAAAATGGGACCTTTTACTAAAAAGATACGTTTTTTATGACAGCAGAATTATTTGTCTTACAAATTACATAAGTAGATTCAAACCATTTGGCCTCTGAACTACATGTTTTCAGGTTTCTAAAACCGTTTCGCAAACGGAAAATTCTATCAGACTATTTTCTAAAAAGACAAAGTTTTCGTTTGAGGCAAACTCTTTTAAGCGTCGACTAACAGTTCATTAAAAGAACGGGAACGGGGTAAATTCGAATATCGAAGTAGTTTTATGCCCTTTTAGTTAGTTTTTCGTTTTTGCCAGTGTCTAAAAGCTAGATTGTCTTCGACACTTTCAGTCTGTTTTTATCCTACTATAATTATGCACTTATATACCACATACACTAATATAGACTAACTATGTAGTAATAATACTTGAATATGAATACTCAATTTCAACGATTAGGTATATCCTTTCTTTCTATAGAATCATCCTATCTTCTTCTCTAGGATAGGATGATTCTATACATAGATCAAGCAAACGTATCTACTTAGAGCGTGTCAAATGAACTCAGTGAAATCCACTGAGTTGTCCGTCGTTAATCGCAGCTTGCAGCTTTCGGGCGTCAAATTTTGTAAGTTGAAGTGAACAAAAACATTAATAATGCCTCCTTAAGTAATATTAATTGCAACAACACAAAAAAAATATGAATACTCAAGGGCCTGATGAGACATTTAAAAAGGCATGTAACAACTTCAGTACAAAATCTGACACGCTCGGCTGTCATACAAATGAATGAACTTGTTTCTTCTATCCAAATCTAATTCTGTGATTCTATACCTCAAGTGAGTACATTTTTTCAAAATTTATAAACGCTCCCATAAAATTTACTTTAATTATTGGCGGTGACAAAAAATATTAAATTTCATCAATTTCAACCCAAATCATCTCAAGCTAATTTGGCTAACTCTACCTATATTTATACCTACCTGTAAAAAAATAAGTTCCTCCACAGTTTCAAAATAGCCAAGTTAGTGGAAATCGGGTTCCCTGGTAGTAACTAAAAAATAACCGACTTGAAACTTTTTTGTAGTTCATGAAAATAAAGGCTATTATATTATATAACCTTTTTACATATTATAACGAATCTTATAAAAATCTTATCTCTCTATCGATCTTATAAAAAAAAAGAACTCTGTTATGTATGTACGACCAGAAGAAAAGGAAATCACCATTTGTTATGGTATCCTAAATTCTTAATTCAACCGCTACTTTTATTCATTTCAATTACGTTTATGAAAAAGAGACGAATATAATATATGATGATTAGCGCCTAGTAATAGCGTCATCATAGTGGACAGTGGACACATTACTGCGATCGCCAATCCGCTTGCCCAGCGTGGCGATTATGGGCATTTACCTCCTAATGCGTCTATACGCATAGTTAATAGGAGAGGCCTACGTCCAGCAGTGGACTATCATAGGCCGATGATGATGATGAATAGCCGGAATATATATATTAAATATTAGGTATATAATTATAGCCTAATTGTTCCTAGATCCAATCCCCTATTTCTGTATGGGTAATCCATAATCTTCTCAGGAACGTGAATATGCCATTCTGAAATCGTATACGATCGATAAGTAATAAATGAATGAGAATGACAGATCCGAACGAAAAGTCACGTGACCATTTCCATACATACCGGGTCGGATTATCCCTTTCTGTCTTATCAATGTCTATAAGACAGAAAGGGATGAACGATACTTATCGGCGTGCTAATTTAAGAGATTTAAAAGTAAGGGGGTAATTCGTGTCAAAGTACAACAGTCACAAATAGGTTTAATTCGCTTTTTAGAGACTTCCAACCCGTGACATAAACGTAAGTGTCTTTTTGTTCGTGCTTGGTTAAAGAATGCTCGATATGAATTTGCCAGACATACCCCCCCCCCCCCCCCCCCCCTCCCTCCACTGACCTCGACCCGCTCGTAGCGCCGTAGCCGGCTACGAGACTCATTGGCTCATTGCTACGCGCGCTGTATAACCTACCTAGTCTACCTACTTTCATAATCAGGATGCTTAGCCAAGTTGCCAATCGCTAACGCTTAGTAGCGTATCGTAGTTTTCCCTCTCTGTCACTCTTTCATATTAGTGCGACAAAGACAATTAGCTGCTTTTACTTGCCTTACGATTGACGATGAAGCGCTAGCGATTGGCAACTTGTCTACGCACCCTGTGCTCGACATGAGTATAGTTCGGGAAATATTAATTGATCGACTGGTATCTCACTTATGCTCTTTTGTTTTGCGAAACTAAAATATTTATTTATTATTAAACTGTAAAGTTCTGGAAATATTATTTGACCGACGTTATCTTATTTACTGTGTTCCGGTTTGGGGGTAAATAGCCGGTGTAATTACTGGCATAGAGGCAATCCATCTAAGTCCTCAGGGTAGGCAGCACATAGGCGATTTTTTGGTCACTATGTCCATGGGCCTCAGTTCCTCTTTCCATCAGGTGGGCTGAGAGCTCAGTTGTCTACCTTCGTCACATAAAAAAAATACAAATTTGTTTCTGGTAAAAATAGTCATAAGTATTTATACCACGACGGTGACAAACAGTTGGTACAGTTACTATTGCCTATAGCATAGGCTATGACGCTTGTCGGCTCGGTCGGCTCTAATAATATATATACGATTTTGATCCTTACGCCTTTGACATACGTTCCGAAACGTATACATATTATTAGACGTTACTGTACTATATTTGCACGAATAAAAAACTCGTCGTTGTCAAAGATGTTATTTATAAGGAAACAACAAAATGCTTGCTTTGAGGTAATTTTAACTCGAGAGGTATTCATTAAATAGAGTGTTTTATTATTTTCTTACAGTTCGTAATATAAGAAAGGAATACCTAGGTTACTGATTTAAATTACGATGTAATTTGATCTGTTCATGAACCATAATTAAAATGACAAACATCCAATGCTCGAAACCTTAGTCTCTTTTATTCCGAATACACTTTCGTGTCCATCTATACCTGATACCCATTTAATTAAAAGTGTCATTAAAAGGGGCAATTCATATTTCTGGACTAAAACAGAAATCCCTAGTGTTCTTTTTTGTCTAAGGCCAGGATTACACCTGTGAGTTCTTACGCCTCCGTAGCCGAGTTGGGATTGGTAGTGACCCTGTCTACAAAGCTGAAGGTCTCCGGGTTCGAATCATTATTTGTATGTTTATTAATCACAAATATTCCTTTCCTCGGTCGTGGCTGCCTATGTATTTAAGTATCTAAATGTATCTATCTATTATTTATATGTCGCTTGGTACACATACATCAAATGCCCTAATTGAGCAGATTCAGACTATTGGTCGATTTGTGTAAGATGTCCCAAGATATTATAACTAACGTGAGACTCAAACATATTTAAATATTTATCAAACGGGTTACTCACGTAATTTAAGTCGATAATTGCTCGACATGTAGCAGAAGGCACAAGCCCGCAGTACACGTTGGGCTTTGGTCGCGGATACTTCATGATGAGGATCCTCTAAATGGATCGAAACATGTCGGGCAATTATCGACTTAAATTACGTGAGTAACCCGTTTGATAAATATTTAAATATGTCCCAAGATTTTATTATTTATTTTATTTATTCCTCAGTATAGATAGCTCCCCTATAACTTACGTAAGAACTCCAAGTGTAATCCCAGCCTAAGTGACGGTACGTACTTAAGTATAGATGGACACGAAAATGTATTCAGAATAAAAGAGACTATGGTTCGAATTTTACGGTTGCAGTTCTTCGAGATAGGCCCCTAAACCTGGAGGAGGGTGATTGTCATGATATACCTGCTTATGAACGTATTCCTATCGAAATTCGGTTGCAATCCAACAGCGGCTTTTGTTTTACGGTTTACGGTGGCTTACTGTGTCATAAAACAGCGTAAAGCCGCCTTTCCACTTAGTGTTCTGAGCAAGCATTCACTTGTTCGTGGACTGACGAACGAACATTTTGCTATGTGAAATCCTGTTTTCATCTGCCCAAGAACGAACAAATGCTCGCTCAGAACACTAAGTGGTAACACGGCTTAAGATAAACGTACTAATAATACCCGCTTTCTAGCGAGCGGAACGGACTCATTAATGTCTCCGTTTAACTTACACTGCTGATGTGACTTACAACCGTCAACTGCATACTAGTACTTTGCCAGCGATGATCGTGAAACGGAGCCATTAATGAGTCCGTTCCGCTCGCAGTGTAAGGCGAGCATAAGGCCTCTCCATACTTATCAACGCTTTCGCATTTTTAAGGCAAACCGCGCCGTTTTACCGTCTATCGGTGTTTTTCGCTCTAATTGCGTAGTAATGAAGGTTTACACAGTGCCGGATTTACCAGTAGGCCAAGTAGGCCATGGCCTAGAGCGGCAGATTTTAGGGGCGGCAGAATAAAATTGGCGGCAAAAAAAGTTTTTTTGGTGTCATTAAAATAATTTGGCAGATTTAACTAGCGGCAGAGTAAGCGAACTTTTTTAAACTTCGGCCATGGCGGCAGAATTATAAAGGGTGGAAGGGAACGACCGAGTCTAACAACATTACGATGAACTTTCAGTAACATTACCAACATGGAAATATCTATAAAATAATGTATCCCCTCATACAAAGTGAGTGATTAGTAGAGTTCAATAGCATGGAAAAGTCAATTTTAACCAACATACTTGTAGTGCTTTGTATAAAAATTAATAACAATATGCGACTCTACCCTTGCCACACAAACTCTAGAAAGCGGTCCTTGAATTTGAAAAATGAAGAAGTTCTAACAAAAAATAAAAATCTGTCTCAGCATAATTCAACCATTTAATAAATTTCAACTGGGTTTTTATAGTCAATTTAAATTATTTTTACTACGCTCACTCGCAAACAACAAATAAATAAATATATTGATTTAAACTTTCGCGATGATCACTCATATTTTAATGACAAACGGGTCTTAATCGTGTCAACTTATGTTTAATTTTATCCTGACGTTTCGGGCATGACGTCACACCCGTGGTCGCAGGTAGACTGGCGAGAAAATGTATTCAACACCTTCGAGCTGCGCGAGTTTTTCGAACTACCCGCACTTGGTCGTGATTATTCACTTCTAGGCTAGGGTTGTCACTAAGCCTACACTCAACACTCCTTTGAAACAACTTTTATGGCTTTGAAATGGATGGATGTTTCATCACGCTTACATTTGTAAATCACGGGATTCTACGATGAGATTCCTTGCCCCTCATTTTGATTAAAATTCCGATGTTTCTTAATTTCAATAGCTTCACCTACTTTTCGGCTATGATGTATACGTTCGGTTGAGAGGACTTTCGGGTTATGGAGCTTAATCCAATGGTTTGGTTCGGATTCCAACAAAGTAGTAGTAGTTCTAAAAACCCGCGCAGCTCGAAGGTGTTGATACATTTTCTCGCCAGTCTGCCTGCGACCACGGGTGTAACGTTATGCCCGAAACGTCAGGATAAAAATAAACGTAAGTTTACGCGATTTAGATCCGTTTGTCATTAAAATATGAAATCAATCAATATTACAATAAAACCACAAGTCAATATTATATGGCTTTAAAGTTATCTGATAATTAACAATTATAGAAAACAACCATCTTGTAGCCATGTTTGGTAGCTCATGGCTGGCTTCCAAATGAGTAAAATATTCCTGATTCCAACCTGACTACAAAATGGTAATTATTTAGCCGCATCTTGTAGCTTGGTTTGGTAGCTGACTTTTAAATAAGAACAATATTCCTGATTCGAAGCTGGCAATGAAACGGAAATTCTGAAGTCGTAGGAAGTAGCTGGCGTTTAATCTTTATGTGAGGTATTTTTCAAACTGCAAGGTCGCTATACACGACCTTTTTTGGAAAAGGAATTCGCGTACTACAGCACCTCAAATACACCCATGAACAGCAATTTTCATGCGACCAAAAATAACGAGAACTTTGATGAAAGTTTTTGAAATGACAGCCTCTCAATCTTCAATAGAAAGAATTTACGAAATGATAAAATCAGCGTCGCACACTGGAGGATAAGAGAATCTTTCCCATTTGGTAGCTGGTCACAAGATAGGAAAACATGTTTCCTATTTCATAGCTAGCTACCAAATATGGCACCTATAAGTTGGGACCCTTTAAACGAAGCGTGAAGAAGCATCTAGCGGGCCAGCAAGGCGGTGGCAACTAACAGGTTACTGATTGTCTCCTGTTCGTTGCCGCCGCGATTTGGGCCCTACTTTTCACTTACGATCAGGTGGAGTGGAGCCACTTTGTTGTGCCAACATAAAAAAAAAAAAAAAAACATGGGACCAAAGTCTGAAAAACAGTTACTTATTGTATAATTCAATAATTAAAAATAAATCTGGGAATAATGAAACCTTCCAATCAATTGGAATTGCGTTTTTTTGTAAATTATTTACAGTGCGCTAACAGACGACATTTCAGTAATTTTTACAATTAAAAAACAAACATATTTAAAAAATGTTACCTGATTATTAACAATTAAAGATACAATCAGAATAAACGTCGCATATACCTATTAATGTATAATTAATAGGTATATGCGACCTATTAAAACATACGTTTCAGCGCTTTCTTCTTTGAGTAGACTACTTCGAATCAGGAATATTTTTCTCACATGGAAGCCAGCTATGAGCTGCCAAATCTGGCTAAAGATGGGACTAAAAGTTGTTTTCTATAATTGTTAATTATCAGATATATTCAAAGCCAAATAATAATGTTTTCTGATTTTATTGAACATTGATTGATTTGTTGTTTGCGAGTGAGCGTAGTAAAACTAATTTTAATTAACTTTAACTATAAAAACCGAGTTGAAATTTATTAAATGGTTTAATTATGCTCAGACTGATCTTTTTGAATGTTAGAACTTCTTTATTTTCCCAATTTAAGGACCGCTATCTAGACTATCTAGATTGTGTTATAAGGGTAGAGTCGTATATTATTATTAATTTCCATACAAAGTTTGTACCCCAGTCTCTTCGCATAAACTCTAATCTACCACTGTATCGGTCACTGTATGTTGGCTAGGCGTCCATCCCTCCCCTGGCACACCAGCTAAAAGTTCGCGTACTGTATAAAGTAAGAGAAGGCCTGCTACCGCGAACACCGAAATTCGTAAATTTCGGGGATTTGTCTCCGTCACTCTAATGACGCCTTCATTGCCCGAAATTTGAAATTTGCGAATTTCGTAGTTCGCGGTAGGGATGCTGGATTTCCTTTCCTGCCACGAACGCTCCGGTACGCACACACGGCTGTGAAATGAAATACCTGCCAAAGTGTCTAAGTGTTCCTAAACGACTTATGTACGAAGCTTTTTTTACATTTCGACTTTCTTCGTATTTTTTCTAACAAATTATTCAAATTAGCACAGTGGACAGGGGCGGCAAAATATAAATGGCCTACAGGCGGCAAATTTCTAAATCCGGCACTGGGTTTACATAATAGATTTAGCCGAATTCGTGTCGATAGCTTTGGGGAAACCCTTATTCAACACCCTTTGATGATAGATGGTACCAATCTGTTACTTAAAGATGTCTGGCTGTTTTGTTTGGTAGCTGAAGGATCACGTACTGTGCAGTTTAAGATGAATTTCCATCGATCGTCATTTTCGCTCTACTGGCAATCTTTCTCTATCCATCCCTCTCCATCGAACTGGTTTTATCAATTGCAATTTATATGCATTGCACCTCTAGAAGTATAATGACGCAATCCAAAAAAATGCACTATGGTGACCTAATTCAAATTTTGGTATAGGTCACTATAATTCTAAAGGCGGGATATCATAAAATCCAGGCAGACCCACCAATAATACATAAAAGTCGCTCACATTCTCTTTGAACAAAAGAGCCGCAGAACCGAATTCTTCGGCCGTTCATTACCGGCGGTCATTGTGTGTCATTGTGATATCGCATACCGATTGATGACGTCACGCCCCTTCCAGTGTTGCCAGTATAACATTGTAAGTCAGTAGACTTATGATAATCGTTTGACGTCCTTGGCGTGTGTGCCAGTGTGAAATATACCTACACATCACTACATAGTATAAAATAAAGTCACTTTTTCCCTTTGTACGCTTAAATCTTTAAAACTACGCAACGGATTTTGATGAGATTTTTTTTAATAGATAGAGTCATTCAAGAAGAAGGTTTTAATGTAGGTATTAGTACCCGTGCGCAGCCGGGGCGGGTCGCTAGTAGCACAATAAAAGGTAAAAAGTGAAACCATCGTAAAATCATAAGCTTTCCTGAATTGAAGAGCAATGAAACCTACACCACATTTATCCCCTTTCTTAGGGTAAGTGTTAAAATTAGCGTAAGAAAGCACTTAATAAGTATGTTAGTGAACATTAATAATATTTATTCTTCATATTAACGGTAAAATGGATTTTGTAAGTACCTATACAGAGCGGTCAAAAATAAGTGCATTCCCGCTAGCTAGTGAGGTCTTGGGAAGCAAAATGAGCCCCTTATGAGATTTAATTAATGGGATTATTAGGGTTTCGTTTTTGCCATTCTGGCTACGGAAAACTTATTAAAAAAACAGGATTAGACTTTAAAATGACATTTCGAGAATCCAGCCTGAATTATAAGTTTCATTGAAGTTAGCTAAATTATGTGTAAATAATGAATACTCGTAAACCAATGAATGCTATAAGAAATCAAAACGATTGTTTGATGCTGTAATCTCCCTTGAGTAATTCTCAAAACAGCGCCGTACAAAAACTTCCCATTAACTTTATTAAGTTATTATGAACTTTATACCACGATGGATACTGAGTGATTGATCAATCTTCGCATGTTGTTTAAGTATAGAAGAAAGTGAAAGGGCCAATGGCTTTCGGCTTTTTCTCGCAAACCCTAGTAAGTATTATGAAAGTCGCGGTTATATTATTACCTACTTTTACAGAAAATAATGTTCCATAATGTAACCCTTTTTTTGTTCTGCTTCTATTGAAATACATTCTTACTTCTTTTGGATACATATTATAGATAGTTGTGTTATTGTTGTACCTAATTAATATTATTGACTGATTTTTAATTATTTGTATTTTTTTAGTTATTCAATTTTTTTTTCTTATAATTCGTAGAATATGCATGTATAGCGTAATCAATTAATGTGTAAGCGATTTTGTGTCAGTACCGTTATGCTTATACATACATGACTTAATAAATAAAATAAATAAAAAATGAAATCAATACAGGGTGGCCAAAAAATAAGTGCATTTTCGCTTTCAGTGAGATTTTGGGAAGAATAATACGATTAATAAGCCCAAGATAATCCTAATAAATATTAAGTTTCATGTATACCAATCGTCAGATGCAAAAAAAATCAATTATGGCTGACTTTCCATAGCATTTGACGTCTATGACACGAATAGTGAAACACGTTCGCAGATATTTTACTTTAATACTGATAAATAACAATAATTTGAACTAAAATGTATGTGAACTCAAGGTTTAACACTTTATAGGGCACCGGCCTCTAAAACGACCACCCCATAGCACTATCTTCTTGTATTTTTTTCTTGTACAGAATTTTTCGTACTATATGATGGCGTTGAGGCTTGAACCCACGATTTTTTTTGAGTCTTGACCGTTAAAGGGTTAAGGCTGATGTATTTGACGGTGGCGACCAACCTGCCAGTACTAAAAGGGGGGCCCCTTTTAGTACTGGCAAATTTTTTCAAAATTATTTTAAATTTCCTTATGAATCAAAATTGTATGTTTCGGTTTAATGAATAATGATCTTAAGATGTACTACAAATGTTTTTTGAAAAGAGTTGTCCCGCTGAGTTTCTTGCCGGTCACAATTCTGGCACCCTAGTGAAAAGGGGTATAAGTCGAATTTTGGCCAAATTGAGTTAAGTATACCAAAAAATTCAAAAAAAAATTGACATCGGTCGGTGTAAAAGGATCTAAGATATCACGTAAATTGACAGAGTTACGGTCGTGTAATATGGTATAACTAACACAAATGATCATGCAGGGTCAGGTATAAGTTGAAATAAATTCTTACTAACAAAAAAAAGTATATCGTTGTAAAGTTACAAAAGGTATTAGTGTAGCTAAGTTTTACGCGTTTGGTTTTTTGTTGTGTGTAACGCTATAACTACTCATATTTTCTTGATGGTCACTCGGATAATGAGGATCCATGTGTATTTAAATCACTTTAAACACGAACAATAAAATCATTTTTTGAGATACAATTCGACATAAATCCATATTCACGAATAAAATTGTGTTGTTACGGGTACAAGTCGACTTTAATCACTTAGAATTACAGTTTTTTACATGTGATACAATCCATTTGCGGGAATTATATCCGTTTGCACTAAATTAAAAAGTATTACTTAACATTTACGACCAGTAAATTGACGGATTTGTACTAAGTTGTACCCTTTTACACTAAGTTTCCTTATATATACACAATGTTTAAAATAGTGTTAATTTTTAAAATTTTATTTACTTAGTGGTTAATTGTTTTCCTTAAAGTATGATTGTATTTTTTTTCATATTCAAGCTGTTAAATTATGCTGCTTATTTGTTAAAACCTATGTTAGTAATATTAGTTTGTGTTGACAGTTTTAAACGACCTAACGCAAATACTTTTTTTTTTTAATTGTAGTAACAATTTTACTTAATGATCTAGGTAATATAGAAAGCGCACTATAATAGCCTTGTACGAGTATTTGCTGCTGTTCTATGGCTGTTGCTATATCTATATTACTCCAGAAACATGTGATTAGAACAATTTCAAAACAGCCACCCGGAAACCATGCCTGGCCACTTTTTACGAATGCTAACATAATGAAAACAATATTATCACAATATTTTTTTAAATTGTCTACTAACGAAATTAATAAAGTTAATGTATAATTAACACAATAATTCAAGTTGATCGTACCTATATTTACCTATACAACTTTTATAAGAATTATAATCGATAGAACATAATAGTGACTGGCTTTTTATACTCGTCGATTAAAGTCTGTTTATTAAGATTCCATACAGAGTACTGCAATGCAACGTAACTATTTTTATCCGAAACAACTGAAATAACTTCTTTACACACTAGTGCGAGGAGTCGTTTATATCTTGCCTGGTTGAAAACTTCGGAAGGCCATCTGTACTGAAAAATGTCGTACGATACACATGCAAAAATGAAATTCGTAAATCGTGTCGATTTAAAACACTCCCTTCGGTCGTACTTTGCTTATTTAGAACTTATTTTTTTCACAGTTGTATCTTAATGTACATTACGATAGGCTATAGACAATAGTTTTTTTAATAAAATATCGATTTTCAATAGTATGTTATTTTAGGTGACTCGATAAGATACAAAATTGCCATTCAGGCGTTACGGAACGTACCTACTTAGCTGCGCGCACGACATCCAGGGCATAAAGTTATAATTCGGACAGTAGGACTATTTATACTATTCAGGTTTTTTGTCGAGTACCATGTTAGCAAAATAAGGCATGAGAAAAAAAATATTATGACACGATTTTGATAATAATGAATAAATGCTACATTATGGAATTTTTTGGTACTATGAAATTTAAAAACATTTCATTTTATGATGCGTTGTGTTTTGGCTGTTGAAAAGAAGTAATATTTTTCTAATTCAAGGAAATAATTTCTAATAATAAATGGAAAAAATAAATATATTTATTGTAACTTATTTCATAGAATTTGGATATAATTGAATAAAGTGATTTATATAAATCTTGTTATTCCCTTTTACACGTTACTAACATTTTGTGCAAAATGGTATAAGTCGGTTTTTTTGGGATTATATTGTGTACGTACATGCTATGCCATTAAAATTAATTTTGCAAACAAACTTAGCTAAATTTTTTTCGTAAAAGTACATCTCAAAAAGAGTTATCATAAAATAAGTTAAATGTATACCCGTTTTCACTAATGTCCAATATATGTGAAAAGGGGTACTAATTTGGTTATATTTCTAAACAGCATTTATTTCAGCGGGTACAAGTCAATTTTTTTTAAACTATTGAATTTAGCCATAAACCAATGACGGCATGTGAAAGAGCGCATTGTATTTACTCAAAGTACATTTACAGTTATTCTAATTCTTTAGCCATTTCGGCACAGTAATTTTGAATAATTTCGCCAATCGTTTTTTGGCTCTCCTGTAAAGTGGCAAATTTCGATTTATACCCCTTTTCACTAGGGTGGCAGAATTTTGGGATACCTTCCTAACAATACAATCATACAAAGGAAGGAAATACTTCTCAGGCAGTGGCGTAGGGATATCCCTACGCCGGTTATATAACCGGCGTAGATTATTTATTTTGTCTCTTGTCTTCATTCTGAAAATACTTGTAATGAATAACTAGCTTAATTTGCAAATTTAGTATGTACATCCACCCTTCAAATGTATTGTCTGTGGTTTAGTATATTTTTCTTTGGTGGGTAGTTTTGTACTTATCTTTCTTATTTTGATGGAGATACATCTATCAAAATTTCCTCCATTGTCAGTCATCCTCAGACCACGAACCCTGTAAAGTGTTCGAAACGTCGGAATGAAGTTAAAATCAGTTAATATACGCGAGTTTATCCGTTTTCATAGTTTTATTTCAAGGTTTAAGGTTTTAAGTTGGTAATAAAACCAAGATTATGTTCTAAAAGTGCGTGATTATGGAATAATGCAAGTTTTTAGGTTTGTTTACTTTTTTCTACTGAAAAATGGTATACCTACCTACATAATCGTACCTACCAAAGAAATAGTCCAAGTTCATCATTGTCCAGGGTGGGACTCGAATTCACGTCCAGTTTTGTAACGACAATGACTCTAACGTAATTTTTACTATTCATCGACACATGCGCATTGTTTAAGCCATCGTTCACATTATTTGTACCCCGAAATGTATCAGTAATCAGTAATGTTTATTGTTTTCACAGGTAATACAAGATGAGGTAATACATTCTATGTGTCCAGCTATGAAACCCTCGAAGATGTATCCCCCTTATTCATAAACGTATGATAACTTAGCAAGCCAGTAATATCTGTTCCTTTCGTTCTAATCTAATGTAATATACAGGGTGTGACACGAGCCACTGAAAACCTTGAACGGGGTCTATATCGGGTGGCATAATGTTTTTATTTCGAAAAATTTGTCGCATAACAACTTTACGCCGAAAAATGAATGGCATAAACATTGTTGCGCATATTTTTGCTATGCCGGAATTGTTAATCCTAACTTGGTTGTTCCTAAATATTGTTTGTCCTAATGATTTTCGTGTCTAATGTATATGTATCGAAAAATTATTGTGCATAATGGTGATGTTCCTACTATTTAATGTACTAATAGTGATTACCTACCTTTAACTAGCTTTAAAAATATTTTTTTATTCCTTATACTTAACTATTACTAAATAATTCGCCCTGTTGTCCAAAGAATTTAAGTGAGCAATTTTGACCTGGGAACCGGTCGACGAAGCCCCGCTTTCTATTTCCGCTCTAAAGGATAAAAGGTACCTAACGAACCTATCCAGGTTAAGGTAGGGGATGTTCAGATTATTTCTTTTTTAATGCGGGGGGCTTCGCCCCCCGAGCCCCCCTTTTTTTGGCTTTGTAAGTATGAGGATGTGTAAACAATTGATTAAAAATACTTAAGTATTTAAAGACTACGCCATTCACTCCGCCCTAGTTTCGAAACCTAACCAATCCACGTCGGTTTTACCCTGGTTTATTACTTGAACATTTTTTTTTAACCATTCACCCTGTTGTTCAAATGTTTTGCATGTTGTTATTAAAATGCCTTTTTGAATGAAATTTCGGACATGATAAAAGTAGGCGCAGTGAAAATTGACAGTTCGAGTAGTAGGGAAAACAATATTTATTACAATGAACATTAGGATTATTATGCTTTAGGTCATTCGACATTCGAGTAATCAATATTAGAATAAATATGGTGTAGGTATTTTAAACGTGTATGCGCAAAATTAAGTAGGCTAAACAAGTACAGTGTATTCATCCTTACTTGTCTTATCATGTAAACAAACCACAGACCAAGTGAAACAAACAAAACGTCAACGATGATCAAAAGACAATCACTAGTGATTAGAAATGTCGATATAATGAAATGTCAGCGATAATTTCACTGCTTAGGTACGTAAATAGAGGATTATCGATTTTACATCGTCTGTCAGGAAGAGAATTAATTCGTATAAGATTATATCAAAAACTATGGTTAAATTTCGAGGATTTTTCTCTGTCGCTCCAACGAAGGCGCCACTAGTCATGAGAAAAATCACATGAAGTGCACTCGTAACGAACAACGTGAAGCGAAGAAGCGAAACGAATGACGTTTGACGTGAAGATTTTATTCAATATTCAATAGACAACTAAGCACTGCCAGTCTTTGAATAATAGTAGTTTATGCAACTGTACATAATGAAGGGTATAAAAACACGAGAGTGGGTTTATGAAACGAGCCGAAGGCGAGTTTCATAATAATATCACTCGAGTGTTTTAATGCCTAATTATGTACAGTTGCATACACTGCTTTATCTACCCACATATCATAAGGACTCTATGATGCGTTCAGGACCCGCATATTATGACCGCCATTGCGGCGTTGTTCAGGGCCACTAACAATAATTATTAGTAAAATAAAACTAAAATTAATGAGAAAATGGAGTCTACTAAATCTACTACTAAATCGTCTTGGTCACTCATATTTACTCACAAAACTTATTTCAACTCGACAAACTTAAAATGTTTCGCAACAATACCCGGCAGGCGGCAAACGTACACTTATTTGGCAGCTGACAACTGTCAAGTTTTTTTTTTAAATTCAGAGACAATCTAGAGTTCGAAGTTTAAAATCATTATAACATCGAAATATTGCATATTATTTTGAAATAATAACATCGCCACAGATAAGAAATGTGTCAGTTCAAAAAAGTTTGTTATTATGGTGGTCATAATTTGCGGTTTTTGAACGCATTATTGAGTGTTTATGATATTTGGGTAGATAAAATTAATGAAATCAATTACAAAAACCGGCCAAGAGCATGTCGGGCCATGCTCAGTGTAGGGTTTCGTAGTTATTCAAAAACGGCTGGGCCGATTATGTTCGAAATAGTTTTATGCCAGCCCACTATTCATGATTTTTTTTGGACCTTTGGATCAAAAGTTACAGGGGGGGACAATTTTTTTTTCATCTGGAGCGATTATCTCCGAAAATATTGACTTTAGAAAAAAACTTTCTTAAAAGCCCCTTTTTCTTTTTAAGAGACCTATTCAATGACTCTCACACTATACGATTACAGCAAATAAAAAAAATCACCCCACATCACCAATTGGGGAGGTAGGTACCCGAAAAAAAATTTTTTTTTACTTTTTATTGTATCACTTTGTTGGCATGATCAATATGTATACCTGTACCAATTAAATTTCAGATTTACAGTATTAACGGCCACTGATCTAAGTATGCTGCGGAAAGACATACATAGCGAAACTATAAGTATGGGTTCCGTTGTTGCCATTTTTGCTACGAAACCCTAATAAATTTTGGTAAATTACTGCAATTTATTTTAATTGCATTTTCCGCGAGTTGTACTTTAAGTATTAATATCGATATATTGACATGCCAACATTATGGTACATAGACAATCTAGACATCGCAATGTCACATCAATGTCAGATGTTTTTAAAGTTATCCGACCGTAACAGCATTTATTGACGAAAATCTTTACAGAAATGATATTTTTCAGTGCTTTTTTGAGTGATTATAATACTTTGCGAGTTTAATTAAGTATGCAACAACATTTGACGTGATGATTAATGTGTAATTGCAGAGAAAAGTGTGACAATGTTTTCAAAAAATGTTTGTTTACATGATAAGACAAGTAAGGATGAATGCACCTTAGTATGCCATGTAACATTATGCCATACATTCTCGGCCAAAAAATTTTAGGACAATCGACGTTATGCGACACGACAGGCACCCCCTTGAACGGGGTTATTTAGTAGGCTATACTGAACAACGTTTACTATGGGGCCAATCACGAAATCTAAAAAAAATTGTGTTTTTCATTCATTTTCACCGATCGATCACGACATGTATGAAAGAACCAATATTTTTTTGAGATTTCTGGGTTAGCTCCATTGTAAAAGTTGCTCAGTATAACCTACCAAATGGTCGTTCAAGGTTTTCACTTTTCAGTGGCTCGTATAACACGTTGTATAGATAAGACCGAAAGAGACAAACAATCTTACCGGCTTGCTAAGTTGGGAACGTTTATGATATGAATAAGAATAAGGGGAAATTACAATATGTGGTGACGGCAATAAGAATACATTTGTCACCACCCCAACTCCTCCTGCGGGTGTCGTAAGAGTCGACTAAGGGATTTAAGTGTCACTGACCATTATTTGATAAAAAATTAATGATGGGCAGCAGCGTCATCATAGTGGACACATTACTACGATCGCTAATCCGCTTGCCCAGCGTGGCGATTATGAGTATTTATCTCCTAATGCGTTTATACACGGTTTTCGTGGTATAATATTAAGTGCTGAATCTGTCTGTTTTGTCTTGACCTGTTATGCTTCTTATATTTGCCACGAATAAATTATTTGTATTTGTATTTATTTTGTATTTATACGCATAGTTAATAGGAGAGGCCTACGTCCAGCAGTGGATTATCATAGGCTGATGATGATGATAAGGTTAGAATACGATAATTTCAGTCCCACCACATGGTGGACTGATAACCTGGTGAAGGTTACAGATGTCCGGTGGATGTGGGTGGCGCGGGACCGGTCATTATAGCAATCTTTGGGAGAAGCCTCCTTATGTGTGTTCTATCATCTGTACAATGGGTTGTGCTCTGAAGAACTGTTCGACATGATGCCAACGTCCACTTTTCATCATCGCACCGCTCGCCACCGACTGGGCGCTCATCCTCACACCTTGCAACCTAAGTGGTCGCGCACCGTGCGGTTTCAGAGGAACTTCCTCACGCGGACGGTTCGTCTGTGGAATAAGCTCCCTGCCGAGGTTTTCCCGGTGGCCTACAGTATGGGGTTCTTCAAAAGAGGAGTGTACAAGTTCTTATTGGGTCGGCAACGCGCATGGGACACCCCTGGGGTTGCAGGCGCCCATAGGCTACGGTGACTGCTTTCCATCAGGCGGGCCGTATGCTCGTTTGCCACTGACGTGGTATAAAAAAAAGCCTATGTCCAACAGTAGATGTCTTTCGGCTGATATGATGATGAAGATAGTTTCGATTTGAAATTGTGTAACGCTTAATGCGTTACTAATGACCCGGACATCAATATCGCAGGTATTTACGTATTTAGTTAACACTCATTAGTAACTCTCTAAAGTACACGAACCATGAAGACCTTAAGTCGACTGATTAAGGTTTAGATTTGGAACGATTATATTGTAGCGGTGCGCCGAAGCATGCATGCACTTATACCCTGCATTCTTCCAACCATCTGCTTTCATCGTCCCGCTTAAGTAGGGACAGGGACGCTAGCTTTATCTCGTGGGTTGCCAGTATAATCTTGAAAAGGATCTTATTTTTTTAATATATTCTTTTTGCTGAAAAAAGTTTTTATTTATTATGTCAGCCGAAAGACGTCCGCTGCTGAACATAGGCCTCCCCCAAAGATTGCCACAATGACCGGTCCTGTGTTTTTCAGTCACCCCCCATGACTGAAAAACTAGTACTGTTTAACTCTATTGAAAGCGAAGGTTTTATAATCACCAAAACAAAAATATTAAAACCAAGTTCAACCGATTTCTCTAAGGTCATCAGACACAGACTTGGTGCCAACAGGACTGTTTCGGGGTTATACTCGGTCGATTAAAAAAAAACTTTTAAAAACAGTTCACGATTCTCGGAGATATCGAGTAACATACTTTTTTTAAGGAACAGGGTGCTTAGACAAGTTGCCAATCGCTAACGCGTAATCGTCAATCGTAAGCGAAAGGCAGTTAACTGTCTTTGTCGCACTAATATGAAAGAGTGACAGAGAGGGAAAACTACGGTACGGTAGCGCTAGCGCTTGGCAACTTGGCTAAGCATCCTGATTACCTAGTCAATTCAGAACTAGAGAAGAAAAATTCTCTATACTTTTAATAGAATAAGGTGCAAATTTGCCATACATTTTATAGGCACTAGACAATTTTTTTTTCGTCGATCCTTCATATGGTAATATAGGTTTTAGTTTGTAACTATACTCTGTTTGGTTTGGTGTTTAAAAAAAGGTAAACAATCTTGCAGTATCTTTTAATTGAAAACTACGAGTAGAAAATAAGTTTTAGCAAATATACATAATACAACAAGAAAATACAGTGATTTACATTGTTTTTGATTTATTCAGTACCTACCTAGTTTTGATTTTTATATGCATTTTTCAATAAAAAGATACTGCAAGATTGTTTACCTTTTTTTAAACACCAAACCAAACAGAATATAGTGGCGGAATTTCATTATTAGTTGGTATCGGTGTTTGAAACATAATACAGGTATTTTTTCCGCTGAATAACGAAATAAAATCTAAACGATTTCATTATGGGTCATTGAAATGTAAATTCAAGCTTCACACAAAATCTAGAACATCATTATATAACTTCTGTACCTATAGCAGACTAATCACGCAATTGAAGCCATTACATCACGTACTTTCATTATTTGTCCACCAAAAAGGTACATCAGCACAATATCACTACATTAAAAACTGTTTCTATCAATTTGTGTCAATATACACACATTTTCGCTCATTCTCAAAATAAGGTAAGTTAGGGTAAGATGAAACGGTTTCCAGAATGGAGAAAGACAGAAAGTCGTCCTTCTAGCACAGCGTCTGCTGGTAGCTTACAATACAATACAATACAATACAATACAATACAATACAATACTCTTTATTGCAGACCTCGTAACATAAAAAAGAAGATAACAAAACATTCGAATCTTAAAGGTAGAGGTAACACAACAGGCGGTCTTATCGCTACAGAGCGATCTCTTCCAGACAACCTTCGGACAATGAAACAAGGCAACCAGTAAAAACAACAGTAGCATTTAGTCTTACCCCGTTAAAAAAAACCGGCCAAGTGCGAGTCGGACTCGCGCGCCAAGGGTTCCGTACTATTATCATTTAAAAAATACAGTTAAATCAACCTATCTCAAAAACTATAAGAGATAATTTAATCAAACCAAAAATCGTTGATAGAGTTTATTAATATGCATAACATTTTTTTTTAATTGTATACCACGTAGTTAAAAAAAAAGAGGGGGGGACACATTTTTAGGGTTCCGTAGCCAAAATGGCAAAAACGGAACCCTTATAGATTCGTCATGTCCGTCTGTCCGTCTGTCCGTCTGTCACAGCCAATTTACTCGGAAACTATAAATGCTACAGTAACGAAATTTGGTAGGAATATGTGTTGTATGAACCGCAACAGGATTATGATACTAAATTGTAAAAAAAACCAATGGGGTGGGGCCCTCCATACATGTAACTGAGGGATAGAATTTTTTTTTAGTTGTATATAAGTGTGTGGAGTATTAATAGAAAGTTTATTAATGTGCATAACATATATTTTTTTTAGAATTTTATATCGCGTAAAAAAAAATCTATCCCTCAGTTACATGTATGGAGGGCCCCAACCCCAATTATTTTTTTTACAACATAGTATCATAATTTTGTAGCGGTCTATACAACACATATTCTTACCAAATTTCATCACTGTAGCATTTATAGTTTCCGAGTAAATCGGCTGTGTCAGACGGACAGACGGGCATGACGAATGTATAAGGGTTCCGTTTTTGCCATTTTGGCTACGGAACCCTAAAAAACCGTTTCATCTTACCCTAACTTGCCTTACGTACTTGTTATAAATCTAATTAGGTACTATACCGGTTTTTTCCAATTAAATTTC
Source organism: Thaumatotibia leucotreta (assembly GCA_025490895.1). Taxonomy (NCBI): domain Eukaryota; kingdom Metazoa; phylum Arthropoda; class Insecta; order Lepidoptera; family Tortricidae; genus Thaumatotibia; species Thaumatotibia leucotreta. The sequence goes on from JALPQI010002367.1 coordinate 25,989, forward strand.
AGTTTTAATTCCAATTAATATTTAAGCCACATTTTCAGTAAACACAGTAATTTGAAACAAACTTGAAATTTGGAGAATCAAATGACCGTTTTATAGAATTTTGAGAATTCATGAAGCAAAAACAGTTGCTGATACAATAATACATTACACAGTTCCGTAAAACATACATTGAAGCCATGATAATTATTGATAATAGTAAAGCCTATTACTATTATTTCCCATCATAATTAAACGTCAGTTGATGTTATTAAATCAATTAAGTGCGTGCCAGATGCCCCAAGAACTGGTTTCGGCGCCTTTATATTATAATACAACTAGTCATTTCACGTTGCGTCCCTGTCCCTACTCGTCTCTTAGTCCTCTTTTAGAATGTTCGTTTTCGACAGTTTCGAACTTACGACTTGTGGCGTGGCAGTAAAAATACATTTGTCACCTAACCAATTCTTCCCGTGGGTGTCGTAAGAGTCGACTAAGGGATTGAATTGTCACTGTCGTCACTGAGCAATCATTTATTGAAGATTGATGACGGGCAGCATCGTTATCATAGTGGAAGTGGACACACTACTGCGATAGCCATACGCTTTTCAAACGTGGCGATTACGGGCATTTACCTCCTTATGCGTCCAGGTAATATGAGAGACCTTTGTCCAGAATTGGACTGAAATAGGCTGATGATGAGATGTTTACCTACTCGTAAACAATTGTCTCTTTTGGTTTCATATTTCCAACTGTTCTGTTCTATACATAGTTTGTATTTCAATAAAGATAGGAACCTACTCGTTTTTTTGTGATTTTTTTTTCTATTCAGTTTTTTGTAATGAAGAAGTAAAGGGAAGGAACATTCCTTCCTTTTACTTATTACTTTACTTACACATGCATAGCACACAATGCCATTACTTATTATACTTTAGATACCTGTAAATGAAAAGCTGCTACCTGTATAAACGAATAGGTGTTGTTACGAAACAATAAAACCGCTATTTTATCTTATATCTCTCACTAAAATAGTATTAGTGGATTCGCCTACCTGCTAATTAGGCAGAGCTCGCGTCAGTTACTACACAAACATACACGCATACACATGTGACGAAATAATGTTGCCAGGTGAAGAAAAAAAATAAAACGATCGGTACTATTGACGAAAACTTTAAGTTCATTAAATTGTCTTCATCATTAAATTGTAAGTTCCTTTTTAAACATAAACTGAAAAAAAACATGTAGATAGATAAACCATCCGTTATTTTGTTGAAGTCGCGGAAAATAAAGTCTGGCAACACTGGCGGGGACTGAGAACTAGGCGTCTCACGTCTGTACTCTCGCGGCAGCCAGTGACCACTGACTGACTCCACTGAGCTTCAGAGTTCAGTGCCACAGTGACAGTGCCCGTCGCTTGCGCTTGCGCTGGCGGCGCGACGTCCCAAACCAGTATAAAGCGTTATGTGACCAACTTAAAATACTTATGATTATGACTTAACAATACAGTGGCCCTACCGCTTAGAACTTCGCAAATTTCGAGGATTTGCCTCTGTGACACTAATGACGCCTTTGTGGAGTGACAAAGAAAAATCCTCGAAATTTACGAATTTCGAAGTACGCGGTAGTAGGCGGCCTACAGATACAGTAGTAGGCCTGATTTCTCGATGACATTGTACACATTGTCGCTATAATCAAATCGATATAATTGAATTTATAATGACACATTGTACCTATAATTTGTAGTGGTATTTGGTATACTTACTCTTAGGATAGAGATGTTAATGAAATCTGCACACAGTTACAACGCTTCAGGTCAGGAGCGCAAATACATAATAACCTTGAATGACGTCACAAATGCTCATGACGTCATGACACAGTAAAAAGCTCTAATTTTATTTAACTGTTAGGTACTGTTAAAACTAATCACTGTAAGGGAACTATATGATATTGGTGCCCTATTGTCATCTTTTTTTAAAGTAAAGTTTTTCAAACAATATTTGTAGAGACAGAAAACAATTTTCAATGAATAATTTTCTATTTGACATGTCAATACCGGAATGGTGAGTCTTATCCTCATATTAATAAGGATGAATCTATAACTGTCAAAGGTTAATTCTTAGAAATCAGTAACTTTGGAGCATTCCATGAAAACGTGTCGTAAGCGACACTGTCTTTTCGATACTTTTGAAAAATTAAATTAGTAAGCCGAGTTACAGTATAATAATAACATATCAAGGCTTTAAGATTGACAGTGTTTCCTAGCAGCTAGCATATTTTATTAGGGTAGCTACCATAGCGACACGTAAGCGACAAAAAGTAGATGTTTTCATGGAATGCTCCTTTAAATGATTCATGAAAGATTCAAATTGTATTCCAACAACTACCTATGTACGTCTTACGAGGTTAAGACCACGACTTGACCACGACACGACGTCGCGTTTGGAACGCTGTGCCATGTGCATCGCGATGAACGGGCACGAGCGAGAACAGCTGATGCCGCCGGCTGCGTCGGCGCACACCTGTGTGCCACTCTCACTCTCTCGCTCACACGCTACGTGCCCTAAAATCGTGACGCGGCGGTCGCGCGGAATATATGCTCTACTTGCGAGTGCGAGACGTCAGAACGTCGTCGGTCGACTGACAATGGACGTTATAAGTAGTCATAAGACTCATTATAAGAGTCATAAGTGATGTTCAAAATGCTTATTAACTTATTACTTTGTCAATGTCAGTATAGTAGAGGCATCGTAAGAAGTCGTTTTTGACGTTTGTTTGCACATGAAGTTCTGTAAAAATTTGACAGTTGGTATAATGGAGTAAATGTCAAACTTCATTGTTGCCTGAACGGAATAGTGATAATACTGCTGTTGCTGCAATTTACCGATACGTCAATCGAAATAAATAAGTAAACCTTTTTTTATGGAGGTACGAATAATTGCTATAATAGTAGGTACGCACATATTTTCTAAATGTTTGTCATGGTTTCGTCAGGTACTCGCGAGCCCGTGTGCCCGGTGGATACGCGGCTTTACAGACTGTGTGGAACTTGACAACCAGATAAATGTCATAATTGTTATTCAATTCAATGTATTTATTCACATAAGATAGTATTAACACCAAATCACTTACTAGTTACATCATAAAAATAAATAAAAAATTAAAATTATGTTAAAATAATAGTAAGCACATAATAATTACAAATTCAATTATAAAATCACGTATAATTTTATTTTTCGTAGAATAATAATTTATATACCACTACGGTATTTATCACCTAGATGTGCTCTGATTTTAATAAATGGTTTTAGTGAGTTTATATACTGTATATACGGCATTTCTCTATTTGGCATATCTACATTGCACTCTGAGCTAGCAGCACGCAAGTTTGCCAACGTGGGTTGGGTTGGGAGTGGTTTGCTATGAATTTTGCTTATAGAGGTCACGTCCTATCGGTCCTATAAAACATCTTACCTAAATGCGACTACGTCATTATGACGTCACCGGCTCCAAAGTTTCGCTGCCTGCTAATGATTCTAAGTAAGATTACCAAACACTTTTTTAATTCGGATTACCTAACACTTTTTTAATTAAACTTTTTCAATGGCAAGTACCAGATCTAACGCCCTTTCGCACTTGACTGAAAATTTTACGACGGTAAAATCGAGCGTTTCACAACACTATTGTGAGCTGTCAAAAACGACTTCTTACGATGCCGCTACTGTAGGTTTTTTATAATTGATATGTGTTGATGAACTATTTTACAGATACATTTTATAACTTCTAACAATATAATAATATGTAACGCAAGAACTATTTATATGACAATTTAACACACAATCATACTTTATGTCAATAGAGTAGTATGTATGTATAGTATAATGTTTTTTGCTTCATGTTCTTCTAAATTTTTTCACTCGGGAACTATGCTATACCTAGTAACTTTATATGTAAATTCGATTGTAGAGAAACTCTCACTACTTATATTTCATTTTGATATGTTTTTGGTGGCTTAGGGTTCAACAAGTTTGTGCCAAATATGATGTCATAAGATTAATTAAATAAAAACGGTCTGTCACGCTCGCACTAAAGGCCCGGCCACGACATTGGTCTAAAGGTGCGTTCAAACCAAAAGAGCATTCGCTATTCTAACCCCCCACTCCCACTTTACGAAATTCGATCGTTACACAAAACGTGATTGGTTGATTTCGTAGAACAGGCGCTAGAACAGCGAATGCTCTTTTGGCTTAAACGCACCTTAAAGGTGCGGTTAAACTAAAAGAGCATTCGCTATTCTAACCCCCCACTCTACGAAATTCGATCGTTACACAAAACGTGATTGGTTGATTTCGTAGAACGGGCGATAGAACAGCGAATGCTCTTTTGGTTTGATCGCACCTAGGCGACCTGCGGAGAGCGAATCCATGAGTTGGAGCGGGATGCCGATATGCGAACTCCTTCTCGCACGTATATGGTTTTCCGCTAAGCCGGTCACCTAAGACCAGTGTCGTGGCCGGGCCATAATTTATCGGAGCCGTACCATGAGCTGCGCTCCATCCCGCTCATACTCGCATATAGGTGCGAGCAAGCCAGATACAAAGTAAGTCCGCGTTAATATAACGGCGGCAAGCCACAACGATACGGCTACCGTGGTGTTACGTGACCGACCGCACGGTACTTTCTCGACACTCGGTGAGCTTATTTGACATTGACCGAAACAGTAGGGTGGAAGTACCAGTGCGTAAAGGTGCATTTAGACCAAACGAGCATTCGCTATTCTATCCCCCACTCTACGAAATCAACGAATCACGTTTTGCGTAACGATCGAATTTCGTAGAGTACGGGCTAGAATAGCGAATGCTCGCTTGGTCTGAATGCACCTTAACATGTGAACAGAGAATATTTATTTGAATCACGATATTTTGCTCATATATAAAACATAACGTATTGTCATGTGTTTTGGGAGAGGAGTTTGTAAGTTTTGTTAAATATATCATTTATCAAAATTACAAATTTTCTTAGTCAACTCCATTGTACGAGTGACAGGTGCTTTTGGTGGCAGTCCCAATAGATGGCACCTCAGTACAAGTTTGAATGTCACATATTGAGACTTTAAAATATTAACACTCAGTCCTAAATGTCAGCCTGTCTTAAAATTATGCAAATAATTTAGATATAAGCTAATTATTTCAAAGTTGGGATATGAAGCATTAAAGGCACATACATTCATCATCGTTAGTGCCCTAATAGTAAATTTTATCTTATCGATGGCAACTCAAGCTATGATGACGAGTATTGGTACAGCGTCCGGTACTAGTACTTCCACCTTAATATGGGAGTAATATTAAGTTTTTTTTTTAAGTACACCGATTTTTAATCCGGCCCTTTTATACCACGACAGGTGCAAGATATGACCTGATGCTAAGCAGCTACATAGCCTATGGTCGATTTCAACTCTAGGGAATTAACATACACGTTGGCGATTCTATAAAACCCTACAAACACAGTAATTAACGTAATTATAGCTATCGTGGTAATTTTACCACGATAGAGAGAGTACTATTGTTAATTGATTTTAAAATGGCTAGTGAACTATCTGTCAGATCTTTTTGTGTAGAAATATCGCTTATAATTCTTGAGATTAACATGATAACGTTTAAAAATTACTTGATTAACTGTTAAACTCGCAAATCTAATGCAATTATTTTTTCACCGTTTTGCCAATTAAATGCACTTTCTGCCAAATATTATTATCCTGGATGATTTTCGTGACACGAAATATTAATTCATGAAGGAAATTATGATGATATTTATTGTGTACGTTTAAAATAAGTACCTACATGTCAGAACCAGAACTGAAGATAAAATATAAATGACACATTTAAAATAGGTAAATGCTCAATAAACTTAAACCATAAACCAATAATTACTTAATAAGTTTATTAAATTAACCCCGATCGTCATTTAGTCGCACGTTAGGTCAAATGGGGTCAAAGAAACACCTGCGACAGGGGCATAGCGCTGACACCCTTACACCAGGGTCCTTGCCGTGTGGAGGCCTAGCGCGAACTTCGAATAAAATTGGTGATTTGTGAGACAGGGATGCATGAAATAGCGATTATCGAAGGTCACAGTAGCCCTTCTAAAGCTTGAAAAGCGTTAAAATTTGCGTAGTTTACTCTTAGTTCATCTCGCTCTTACTCGCTTATTGGTGCAAGTGAGAGGAATAACAAGTCATTTAGGCAGTAGAGTACATTTCGTTACAAGTGCAAAACAATTTTTTTTCGACGAGGGTGAAAGTTGGAGCCCGAGTGAAACGAGGGCAACAATCACCCGAGTTAAAAAGAAGTTTTTACACGTGCATCGAACGACTTTTTTCATAACAAGTGCCTTAAAAAGACAAAATAACGCACGCGAAGCGTGCGCAAAGTTTACTTTTCCGCACTAGTTAGGAAAAATACAGTTACAGGTTGATTTTTTATTTACCGGCTACACTTTAGCTTAGTACTTTAGGTTATATTCTGAGGTTACATTGATTAAATTTTAGTATGGGACCTACATCCAATTTGAGAAAAAAAATCTGATGTTCCAGGCCGGAAACGTGACCTCAGAATTAACCCCCTAACATTTGAACGGTGCATAAAAAATCAGCCTGTATATCACGCCGGCACAGCATTAAATGGTTAAGAAAGATAAAGTGTGCATGAAATGAACTAGTAATCAGTAGATACACTAGACCGATTAGAAAGGAACTAATTTAAGCCACTCTAGAACCATGTCTTAATGACACAAAGTAAAAAAATCTTACCATTTCGATTTACAGCGTCACTTCGACCGGTTATTCGCGGATCGTCTAGAACGCAAAATGACAAGTGTGTTGTTTTGCCTACATTGCAGTTTGACCATCGAGCATTATGCCAAAACCTTAGATCGACTTGTAGGCAAATTACCCAACACGCAGAACGACAAGAACGCATTTTGCCTACTTTTGTCTTTTGTTTTTGCGAGTACAGTCACAAACAATCACTAAGTATAGGTAGGTTAGGTTCGTTAGGTATCTGCAAATGACCGAAGGCCAAACTGCACAAAATAGGAGCCCCGCGTAAGCGGGTCTCCGTCGATATCGTTTTAAAGTTATGATAAAACGGAAAAAAATCTGTAGACGTTTTGCGTTGTAGACCAGTTGTTACTAACCCTTTGTATGCAAAAAATATATTTTCTACTTATTATCTGAAAAGGAATGGTCAATATTGGTGATTAATAACTAATAACCCACGCCATCAGGTTCATCTTTTGATTATGTACCTATCTTTAAACTTTTGCACTCAACTGATCAGAGATTTAGCGTTTTAGTCATAGTGCTATGACGGCAGCATACGAAGTAGGCATTTTGCGTTTTAGTCAATTTGAGATTTAGACCGATTACACGTTGGGTAAACTGCAGTTTAGGCAAAACAACAAACTAGTCATTTTGCGTTCTAGACGATCCGCGAATAACCCACTTCGACATGGTTCCTCAGTGGCTATGGTTCCAATTGATTGACTATACCTTTGTATGATGTAGATATTCCCAAAACTCATAGTTCTAAGCTGGCAATATCGGTGAGACAAAAATCGGTTTCCATAGTGCCTTATTCCTGCAACAGTTGCCAAATGTAGCTTTCAAACACAGAATAAGTAATAGTACCACATCATCATCATTAGCCTATCATAGTCCACTGCTGGACGTAGGCCTCTCTTAATTATGCGCAAGGACGCATTAGGAGGTAAATTCCCATAATCGCCACGCTGGGCAAGCGGATTGGCGATCGCAGTAATGTGTCCACTGTGATGACGCTGCTGCACATCATCACTCTGTTATCAAATAATGGTCAGTGATACTTCAATCCCTTAGTAGACTCTTACGACACCCGCAGGAGGAGTTGGGGTGGTGACAAATGTATTCTTACTGGCGTCACCACACGGCATATAGTACCACATATTTCAAATCAAATACAAACAATTTAATAGTGTTTAGAAACTCTATCTATAGAAGTTTTCTATGAATAGGTAGGTATACGATTTTATCTATATATATAAACGGCAATGTCCTGACTGACTGACTGACTGACTTAAATCAACGCACAGCCCAAACCGCTGGTCCTAGAGAGTTCAAACTTGGCATTTAGATTCTTTATAATGTCTAGAGGCGCACTAAGAACGGATTTTTGAAAATTCCTTTCTTAAAGGGGTTAAATGGGGGGTTAAAGTTTGTATGGGGAAACAAGATTAGTTGGGCTATTTTATTCGAAACTTCACAGGAATGTTTTTAATAATAAATAAGTAAACAGGTGTTTCAGGTTTTTTGAAAATTCATTCCCTATGGGGGTTAAATGGAGGGTTAAAGTTTGTATGGGGAAATAAGATTAGTTGGGCTATTTTAATCGAAACTTCGCATGAATGTTTTTAACAATAAATAAGTAAACACGTGTTTCAGGTTTTTTGAAAATTCATTCCCTATGGGGGTTAAATGGAGGGTTAAAGTTTGTATGGGGAAATAAGATTAGTTGGGCTATTTTATTCGAAACTTCACATGTTTTTAACAATAAATAAGTAAACACGTGTTTCAGGTCTTTTGAAAATTCATTCCCTATGGGGGTTAAATGGAGGGTTAAAGTTTGTATGGGGAAATAAGATTAGTTGGGCTATTTTATTCGAAACTTCACATGAATGTTTTAACAATAAATAAGTAAACACGTGTTTCAGGTTTTTTTGAAAATTCATTCCCTATGGGGGTTAAATGGAGGGTTATAGTTTGTATGGGGAAATAAGATTAGTTGGGCTATTTTATTCGAAACTTCACAGGAGTGTTTTTAATAATAAATAAGTAAACATGTGTTTCAGGTTTTTTGAAAATTCATTCCCTATGGGGGTTAAATGGAGGGTTAAAGTTTGTATGGGGAAATAAGATTAGCTGGGCTATTTTATTCGAAACTTCACACGAATGTTTTTAACAATAAATATTTAAGTAAACACGTGTTTCAGGTTTTTGAAAATTCATTCCCTATGGGGGTTAAAGTTTGTATGGGGAAATAAGATTAGTTGGGCTATTTTATTCGAAACTTCACATGAATGTTTTTAACAATAAATAAGTAAACACGTGTTTCAGGTTTTTTGAAAATTCATTCCCAAAATTGATGTTTATGGATGTGGGTTAAATGGAAGGTTAAAGTTTGTAAGGAGGAACCAGATTCGTTGGGCTATTTAATTCAAAACGTCATAGAAGTGTTGTTGCCAATGAAGAAGTAGGTACTTATCTACATAGTTCTACCATGTTATATAGTACGAGTATTTTACCTCGAGTACTTGTATGAAAAAATACTCCTAAGGGGGTAAAAATGGGGTTGAACATTTGTATGAAAAAAGTTTAGTTTTAGATTAAGAAATTGCATATTGCGTAAACTAATTTAGAATAAAAATCTAAGAAAAGTAATTCCAGGATTTTTCAAAATTCACCTCCTATAGAGTTGAAATGGGGCTCCGAAGTTTGTATGGTGAAACAAGATTAGTTGGACTATTTTATCCGAAATTTCACAGGAGTATTCTGTAAATTAAATGAGAACATAGGTAAATAATTAATCTTTATTTAAAATTTTCGAAAAACAAACAAAGGTTAATTATTTACGTTTACTTCTGGTTCTAGAGATTCCAAATTTAGCACATAGGTTCCTTTAAGGGTGTAGGGGTGGTTTAAAAAAAATTAAATCAAAATCCACACCCTATGGAGTGCAATGATGGGGGTCCAGAGTTTGTATGGGAAAACTTGATCATTTAAACCATTTTATCCAAAACTTTACAGGAGTATTCCTAAACGTAAAAAGATAAAGATGTGTTTTAGGTTTCTGAGAATTCAACCTCTGAAAGGGGTGAAATGGTTAAACAGTAAAAAAACATCATGGATATCGTTTCTCTGGTTTATCGAGTCACTGTGGTGGGAGTCCTGATTGACTGGACTCATCACCGGTTAAATGTTTTGGCTTGACTATTCTACCATAAGAGAAAAGGACGAAGCCTGTGGCGGATTACATTATTGTTTTGTAGGAGGGTGAATATCTGAGAATTTCAACCGCCTAATTTTGGTGGCATCATTTTTGCCGAAATTTCTAAACGTCTCAATGTTATACTTCGCCATTTGTATAAGATATCGTGCCTCCTTAAAATGACAAAGTAGCACATTGTAACGAATAGAAACTTCGACAAAAATGATGCTACCAAAATTAGGCGGTTGAAACGCTTAGATATTCACCCAGGAAATGACGATGCCTGCATTGCTAATTTTATTTCGTGTAGTTTTATTTGCAATTAAGTATTTAATTATGTCATACTAATATGCTGTTCAATGAAACAGACTTCAGACAGAATGTAATAAGGTAAGATTCTACTTCGGTTTAGGAAAGGTAAGAACTGCGATCTCACACAGAAACGAATGGCTATCAAAGTAGGTTTTGGGTTAGGATAGAACTGCGACCCCACATAGAAACGAACGACTATCAAAGGAGGTTCAGGTTAGGTTTTTACATTTTTTTTTCATAGAAGTCCAAAATCTACGCGTGTGAAGCCGCGGGCAAAAGCTAGTTATAATATAAATCATACAGGGTGTAAGTCTAATACGAGTGAAGCTCTTAACGTAAGTTTGGGACGTAATAAGTACAGTTAGATAACTTGTACTTAAAATTCCAGCAACAAGATTATCCGTACGAAATAATTAAATAATTCGGCGTGCAATGTAGAGCTACACACTGTTGTGTGTAGCTCTACATTGCACGCCGCACTCAAATTAAACGCTCGTTGACAACTAATTTCAAAAGTATATGACATAACTGACATATCAATATGAGTATTAACAAATTTTCGTACCAACATTGCTGCTCCGAAAATCTGAAAAAACCCGTGAGGTCATAATTTTGTAACTTAAAAAACCTAGTAATTCATGCTAACTCTAATGAATCCCGCGCCTGATTTTTCTTCCATTTCTTGGCAGATATTTGTCCAATTTTATTGCTGCCAGTACTTATTCGAATTTTTAGAATTGAGCGCGTGGTCTATAGCTTATGCTACTTCTGCTGTTAAGTTAAAGGTCTCTGCCCACTAGACCGTGCCATACCATGACCGTAGCATGAACGTATCAGACAAAAACTATTCTTTGTATTGAAAAGTATGAGGCGGTGTTGGCTAGTTTTTTGTCTGATACGTTCATGCTATGGTCATGGTATGGTACGGTCTAGTGGGCAGAGACCTTATCCGCCACTGACTTAAGACCACCACAGATAGGTGTACTACTTTATCAAACTAAATAACTGTGTGTGTGTAAGTGATATTGTACGAATTAATTATAAATGCTGTTTTAAATAAAATAAAACTGAGAACGATACAAGTATCAGCCGCGAAAGTTGAGTACGTGGGTTCTATCCCCACCTCGGACGTGTTGGTGATTTTGGTATTTTTTTCTTCGGTATATTACATAATATGTAATATTTATAAAATAAAACTCTCCAATGATGATTTTACATAGGAATTCAGAACTTTATCCCCGAATATTTGAAAACAAGCACAGAAAAAAACTTTTCAATATCAATATTACTAGAAATAGAGCCACGTATCATTTTACCTTAAAGCGTATTCATGTATTATAATAGTGTCACATTAGTGACGTGCAAATCCGGGATTGCGGGATTATTGGGCGAATCAATCGAATTTTGAAATTCGAACATTCCCCCCGCCCCTCGCCCGCGGCGCGGTCGCGAGCAAGGTTGCCGGCGTCGAGCCGTTATTCTATCTGCTTACGAAATCCCTCCGTTCAATAACCAAATATAAGTGTATCTCCAATTAGCCTTGGTTGTCATGAACATCAAGCTCACCTGTTACTGGCTCATCGATGATGATGCGTTTTGTAAGCGATGCGAACACAAGCCCCGGTTTGGTGCGAACTCATTGCCCGTCGAGGTCATTGTACATCGCGTTCTGATGTCCTAAATAGAGAAAAATTAGGAGTCTACTCACCAGGCATTCAATTATCAGATACATATCGTTATCTTGCCATTTTCTGTGCGATTTATTCGGATTGCACACTTGAAATACGTGAGTGTATTGTAGTGGAAAGCGAAACAAGTCGATAAAATTAATACTGAGCATGGAATTTAAAGTGAACGAGAAACATTGGTTCTCGTAATTCCAGCGATTGGAACAGCATTGCGTGCAGACATTGTTTCGGACTTTTGGGACTATTACTGTACCTACTCTGCTTGAAATGTTGCAATTCGTGCAACTTATTCGGCTATCGGTATCCCAAGTTTTTAAGAATTTATCCATTCGATTGAACTAGTCTACATACGTACCCAAATGGTCTGGAAAGTATCCTCATTCTTAAAGTTAGAACCCGCATGAAATTATTCTACGGAGATAATTGTCTATTAATATCTAAATAAGACTTGTTAGGGATTCTATTAACCATTCCTGACTGTGATCCTGGCAAACGTTTATTGCAGAAACTTTGGCTGTCGGAATTTTTTATGGAAATAGTAAATAACTTGAATATAAAAAGCTTATTTGTAGTTCAAAAAAGAAGAAACAGTCTCGAATAAGTTTTTCTTCTGCTTTAATTTTTCATTTGTCAGAACACATATTCATGTTTAAAATAAGTTAATAATTATGTGTACTTACATTGTGCATGTTGTTTGCGTATATTCCAACTCATTCTTAGAGTTTTATACTTATTCCCAAAATGGCGGATACGGCCCTTATGATTTCGTCACGTCCACCTGTCCCATCCGTCATCCGTCATCCGTAAGTCTGTCTGTACTCTGTACATACCGCACAATACCATACCATACCATGTTATAAACTTGTATAATTCATAAAACGCTTACACATTCGTTGGAACATATTTTCTTAGTCGCTAGTTATACTCTGTTTGGTTAAAACTACGAGTTGGAAATAAGTTTTAGCAAATATACATAATATAACAAGGAAATACAGTGTTTGTCAAGGAAATACATTGTTTTTGATTCAGTACCTAGTTTGGATTTTTATATGCATTTTTCAATAAATAATACTGCAAAATTGTTTACCTTTTTTAAACACCAAACCAAACAGAGTATAGATTGGTATAGATACTGCGATTGTTGATAAAAAAATATTTTCGAAGAGTACGTACAAAATTATTTATCATGTTCAAATATTTATGAGTATCTGGTTAAATACTTGCTCTAAATGGCATAAACACGGGACTCGGCAATCGCCACATATATACGTGTTTCTTCGTATTTCCCCTCCAGTGGAAAAAACCTTTTGTTCCCTAACGATTCGAAATATAAGACTCTTCACGACATTTTCTTTCCTCGTGTTAATTAGTCACTGTGTAGTAGGCGTTTTATAATATTATGAAGTTTGTTTTGTTAATAACGACCTGTTTACAAGGGACAAGGGGGAAATTTTCATCGGACAATTTGGATAAAAAATCATATCCGTGATTTTCATAGGTTTCTTAATCAGTATGACGTGAGAAAAAGATAAGTAAGCTTTAGGCTATTGTAATAAAAACTAATTCACGTGTTTTTAAAACCACTCTATATAGTTTATTACTAACTATTGATACCAAGTAAGAAGAAAAGACCTTCGTTTTCTAATTAAAGACAGCACCGTACACTAGGTAGCACCGCAACACTTAAATTTCAAATATATGAGATAATAACACGAAAAATTGCTTATAAATGTAAGTGTATAGTTAGTTCATTCAGGCATGGTATTTTGTTTTCATTCTCATTACGTTTATTTTATAACAAAGGCTCTAAAAATGCACACACTAAATGACACGTATCACGTGACATTTAGTATGAAAACAGCTCACGCCCGGCGAGCATTGTTTATAAGTCTTATATTATATCCAAGGGCTGTGCATGTTTAAAATCCTATGCTTGTGCTTTGTTCCTGAATCATTTATTATCAACCGTTCACAAGAACAGGACCCTTTCAAATGACATTTTAATTAAACCAGTAAATAGTTCCTCTTAGTAATAAAAATATTTAAAATATTAATACAATTGGTAGCGTAGCGAGCCTGGGAAGCGTGGCTCGCCTAATTGTCCTACCTGCCCTCTGTCAGAACAACTTACTACTCAACAAAAACCTTCACGCCCTCTCAAATCTCAAACTGATTTTTCGTTAGAAATTACGAAGCTCTTATTCCCTCACTAATTCAAATTAAAAATAAATTTACAGTTCAAAAGCAGCTCTAACCCAGTTGAATACAGCCGGGATTCGAGTGAGGTGAAAAATATTCATAAACCGTATTGTGTCTGTTGTAGTTCACGGAACTCGAACTCGAAACCATGTTGATCGTATCGTAATCCATCGAATAAACACTAAATGTTAATACGTGGCGAATGTTAATATTGCACACTCGTTTTATACAGCAAAAAACAAACCTATTAAGTTATATCCAATATGTAAAACCTCTAGGTACATTTATTTTATTTTATTGTAACATAAGTTTACAAATATACAAAACCTGTAAAAAACAGTATGAAAAAACGCGGTACATTACACACCTGTATGTACCAAAAAAGAAATCTATAAAAAATAAAGTCAGCTAGACACATAATAAGCTAGTGAAATAATCCCGGAGTCGCGATTATTTGCCGGGATTTTTTGCTGTTCAGAAAGCGATGCGTTTTAGCTTTATGTATAGGTTATTGTGGCAAACCCTCGTGCCAGCGCTTCCCCCGGCCTCTTCCCGCCGAGGGGGGGTCGGGGGGCCCCCCTACTAAACGGGATGCGCGCCTCCAATTTACATTTATGAAGTCCCGTAACAGATTCCGGGATGTTTACTTTCGATAATTAAAAACGTCTCAGGTGTAACGCCAATCCTTGTGGCAGTTTACCGATAGTTGCCCACTATTTAGAAGGTGGATTTTCAGGCGGAGTAAATTAAGTATTTAAGTTTTTCAAAGTTCAGAGTTGCTGGAGTTTATTGAGATTCGTTAGTACCTAGGTACAGTCAAGATATTGGGACTCTGAACCACTCAGGAACTATATCAAAGCAAAGCCCGAAACCAGTTTTTTTCGAGAACCTCGAAATAGCCCAATATTTAAAATGTTTTATATTCTTTATGTAGTACTCAAAATGTTATGAAATTACCAACGTCGTATTTTTAAATTACTCCATTAACAAAGAATTGATATACCGAAGAACAATAAAGAACGAAATCCGAAACGTTCTTTTGTATGGAGTAAAAACGGGTAGCCCTGTATCAAAGTAAAGCTAAATATAAGTCAAATTGTTAGAAACTCCTTTCCTTATTAGCTTTACGTTTTGACAAGGTTCTAGAGTGGCATAGAGTTCCAATTGGTTGAGTGTGCAAAACAGATTTAATAACGAATAATAATATTTTGATTGTGAGATTTGTGAGATTAAAATCTCAATTTTTGTAAAAGTTACAAGATACTTTTTCTCCGTGAACTCTCCTTTCTGTTATCGATAAAGTCGAAAAGTTATACTTTAATACATTTTAAAAATAATTATGTCCTGCAGCCGTAGTTAGGTACGGTCGAGGAATTTAATTTCTTATCTATTTCGTACCTTGTCATAGTAGCTGTAATATGACAGTCCTAGCAGCTTTCATATTGATTGTCACAGTGACAAGGTACGAATAGGGTAGGAAATTAAATTCCTCGACTGTATCAAGACTTTGCAAGTATCGGTAACGTTAGGTTTTACTCGATACGCAAAGCTGGCCATCGCGCTCGCTCCAATATATCGAAAGGTTTTTGTAAAGTCAATATTTTCGGAGATAACCGCTCCAGAACAAAAAAAAGTGTGTAGTGTATATACTTTGTATTCTAATCTATGGGTTGTTCAGGGTTTTACTCATTTGAGGCACAGACAGAGAGAATCATACCGTCTTTTTCTTGCCCTAATGTTATTGACTCAAAAAAGAGAGGCATACCTATAAATAATATAGCGATTTGTTCCTAGGTACTATTACTGCCAAAGTTGGTTTGATAGACTATAATATACGCTTAGTAGCGTATCGTAGTTTTCCCTCTCTGTCGCTCTTTCATATTAGTGCGACAAAGATAGTTTGCTGCCTTTCGTTTACGATTGACGATTAAGCGATAGCGATTTGCAACTTGTCTAAGTAACCGTCCAAAAACCGTCCAAAAACAGCAAAAACTATGAAAACTAAAGCAGGCTTAGTTATAAAAATACTGTCAGTATGAGTTTTACGGCAGAACATCAGAAGGGTCGGACTCTAATAACATTATGCAAAACACCCCGTGGACCGCGTTATACCGATCATTGTCCTTACCATTGCCTAATGCCTAACACGCATATCGATCCCAAACGTCGTGCATATTTCTCTGTCACTCAAGGTACACCTTAATTAGAGTGATAGAGATAGAATCTGGGGGGCTAACATGATATCTGAAATGAGATTCAGTTTAGGTTTAGATTGTCAGTTTCTTTTTTAAGAGTTATTCTATGGAACTGACAGATCGCGATTCAGAATAGGTCCTAAACTGAATCTCATTTGTAGATAGTTGTGGCCCCTGGGACCTTTTTCTCGAAAGCTGGTAACTTGTATTACAAGTGGAAGTCTGCAGTGTTATTCACTAAGGAAACCGCCTTGCTGTCAGCTGTCAGCTGTGTCAGCGCTGCGGCAGCGTCGAGCCTAAAAATGGTATTCACTAATACACTTTAAACGACACTAGTGCTCGGCGACGAATGCCGCGTGAGCTGGAACTACACTGCGTCGATAGTTTGACGTTTAATGTACGAACTTCGTATTCTCTAACGAAAAACAGCGACGAACTCGCCCACAACCTCGCTCACAGCCTCGATTCCTAATGTCATAAATCAAACAGCTAGGATTTTAGAAAAGGCTGTCTCGACGTCGATCTCGTTGACGAACGCAGCGTCGAATGTGTGAAAAAGAGAATAGCATAGCTGATCTTATTAATGATGTTAAAAAGAGACTTCCACTTGTATTATAAGTTACAAGCTTTTGAGAAACGGTCCTCTGGCCGCGTAGAAAAAATGACGTTTGCATAATTTATCTTCTATTCTGGCAGTCGTATTGGTGCGAGCGAGAAGGTTAGAAAGTAAATTACGCAGTCGATACAGTTAGCTCACGCCGCCAACTCATAGTAGGGCACTGAGTTGTTCAAATAAGCCCAGGGTACGGTCAAGTAAAGATTCAAGATGGAGATATTACACTTCAACTTGAACTTAATGGCTGAAGTTACCTTAATGGTAAGGTACTATAAATAGTATTCTCATTGCTATTTTGCATTATTGTTGGTTTTATTTTATTAACTCACATCACATACGTATAACATCATAAGCCTATCTATCCTCCTATTCCTCCTGCCTACATGTGTCCCACCTACCCAAAGGACATAAACCTCTATCAATTTGTTAACTCTATGTCAGTTAGACTATTTTTTTAGGGTAAGGCTTTTATTTGTGAATTTGACTATTATTTGTATATTTTGTGTTCTACATGTATTTAATGTGTTTTTTGATTCGATAACAAATGGATGTTTTTTAATTTTGCACTTTTAAAAAACTAGACTAATTTCTAAATGGTAAACATTTATTATGAAATATTAAAAATCACAATCAATTAAAATTAAAACTAACTTAAAAACAAAAAGACTAAAAATAAAATATTATTATTTCTAAATTGATTTAGCACATTTTGACATAATGTAGGCACAAGGCTAATCTATACTATTCGTCAGTAGAATCCAAAAAAAATGTAAACAAATATGGCTAACTTTCCATGGCATTTGACGTCTTTGATACATATAGTGAAACACGTTCGCAGATATATTTTTACGGTAATACTAGTAACATTTATTACAAGTTCTCTATTATTTGATATTAAATATAAATAATTTAAATATTTCCTGTCCTTATGGGAGCATTGTATCAATTGTATGTCGTCACCAGACCATCAAAATAGACCGTTAAATCTCTCACCAACTTGACTAAAAATTAAAAAATTATGTAGGTACGTAACTTACACGGGCGAAGCTCATAACGGGGGATAGTTTAGGACATAATAAGTAAATTTAGAAAACTTTAACTTAAAATTAGAGCAACAAAATTATCCTTACGAAATAATTCGGCGCGCAATGTAGAGCAACCCTAAATGTTCGTTGACAGCTAATTTCAAAAGCAGATGACATAACTGCCATATTAATATTTACAAAAATTCGTACCTACATTGCTGCTACGAAAATCTTAATTTGTTATAATTAAGTGTAACTTACTATATCGCCTACATGTTCTCTGCTTTGCCCGAAGGTTGACTGGTAGAGAATGCTCCATAGCATTAAGTCTGCCTTTTGTATTTTTTCCTTTTGTGCAATAAAGTTTAAATAAATATACGTAAATAAAACCTCGTATAATCCATGATTACACTGATGAATCCTATGCCTGGATGCTTAGCCAAGTTGCCAATCGCTACCATCGCTAGCGCATAGTAGCGTATCGCAGTTTTCCCTCTCTGTCACTTTTTCATATTATTGCGACAAAGACAGTTAGCTGCCTTTCGCTTACGATTGACGATTAAGCGTTAGCGATTGAAAGTATAAGCGGATAAAAAGATAGTGTCCAGATATTTATACCCGAATATTGCATAGATGTTTATGACAGCGACTGTACCTAGTGTTGCAAACCAATTACGAATCAATAGCAATAAGCCGTACTGAAATGCGGTCAAAACAATCGTGCTAATAAAATTGTTTTACGATGTATTGAATTTTAAAGCAGGTTGTTGAAAAACTGATTAAGCATTGGCTTGAGAAGCGAATTTAAAGGAAAATAATACGTACGTATTTTAATTTTGTAGATACGCCGTCTTTTTTGATATTGCTAATAATAGGAATAATAAATTGAAACAGCCTGTATAAGTATATTACATGTAGTGTATCCAACCACAGCCATTTTTATTTTTATACTTAATAGCTTTAAAGTATGAGTGAACACAATAAAGTTTAATCTCCTTCATAAACGTCTCCTAACTTAGCAAACCGCTAAGTATTGTTTGTCCCTTTCGGTATTCTCACTATGTCTATAAGATCGAAAGAGACGAACAATAGTTAGCGGCTTGTTAACTTAGAAGTCGTTTATAAATAAGAAAATAAATAATTAGTTCATGATTTCAGCCGAAAAACGTACACTGCTGAGCTGGACATAGGCCTCCCCTAAAGATTGCCACAATGAGTCCTCTGAAGGGCATCTGAGGCCCTACCGCGAACCCCGAATGATGAATTGCCTACATGTCATACTTACGTACGAATTTACAAGTGCGAGAGAGAGGCAACACTTCGTTCGTGGTTCGCGTAGGCTCTCAGTCCTGTTGAAGAAACTGAGACAGACACAGAGGTGTACTAATCCCCTTATTCATAAACGTTAGTTAACTTAACAAGCCGCTAATATTTTTTTGTCCCTTTTGTTCTTATGGACACATTGTTTAGACCGAAAGCGACAATCAATTATTAGCGGCTTGTTAAGTTAACAAACGTTTATGAATAAGGGGGTAAATGTCCATCTTGACCAGACCTGCTACCGCGAACACCGAAGTTCGTGAATGGCGCGGATTTGTCTCTGTCACTCTAATGACGCCTTCGTTAGAGTGACAGAGACAAATCCCCTGAAGAAGAGAGAACTTAAAAATCCCCGCAATTTGGGGATTTCGTACTTCGCGTTTGGGCTACAGACCTACCCACGCTGCGCCTTCCATGAGATAAGCTAACTAACCATTTAGGAATATTCCTCATTCCGTGTTCGTCTACAGGTTGAAAGTTTGAGACTCCCTAAATTGTTATTTTCGGGACGGCGTAGTGACAGAAAAAAATATCGGCTGACTACAAAAACTCACTATAAAAACTGTCACTACTCTTAGAACCTCGTATGTCAGTATTGAACCAGAACTGAGATTTATTACCTAACTTAGTGAGTTTTGGTTCTCAACCGTCGAAATAGACAGCCGTTCAAGAGACACACTTCGATAAAAACTTTTCAAACATGTTTGATTTTATCCTACAACCAACGAACAACACACGTTAAGCATTAACAATTTTACAGTGATATTGACATCGCCTTTAAATGATGAAAGTATTTAATATGTTAATATTAAATGTAAAAAGTAAAACCTGTATATTTAAGCATTACATACAATCCTTTTTAGGATTCGGTAGTCAACAAGGAACTCTTATAGTTTCGCTATATCCGTCTGTCCGTCTGTCCGCAGCATTAGCTTAGTGACGTGTGAGTTTTTTTTATGACGAGTTACGTCGATAAACTTACTTCGAAAAAGGTTTATTATCTCTGAAACCAGGCCGTATATCCATGCGAGTTTATATAACATTAAAAACGCTAAAGGGTGAATATCTGAGCGTTTCAACCGCCTAATTTTAGTGGCATCATTTTTGCCGAAGCTTCTAAAAGTCTCAATGTTATACGTCGTCATTTGTATAAGGTACCGCGCCTCGTTCAAATGACAAAGTAGCAAATTGTAACGAATAGAAACTTCGCCAAAAATGATGCCACCAAAATTAGGCGGATAAAACGCTCAGATATTCACCTTAAAATAAATCTGGTCAGGAATACAGCATTCAAATCTCTCGCAATCCTCGCTAGCACCCTGTATTTTTTACTTATGGTAGCACATAAATAAGTTACATCATGTAACATAATGCCCTGACATCTATATTTACGTCACCAAAGGCCGGAGCGACAATGTGACACAGTGCCCGGTACAAAGCCTACAAGGAGAGGTGGCGAGGGGTCGCAAGGTTCAAGAACCTTTCTGCCCTATAACAGACGTATTTTAGGTATCAAGGTAAGTACATCCAGCAATAAAACGCACAGCAGAAAAAATGTCTGAGGGTATTCAAACGTCAAAAATCTTAATTTTCGAGAATGTCAGAAGCTCTGTCACTGGATTGCTTATCTAGTGACGTATGTAATAGTGTAAGGATATGGTCACGTAACTTTTCGTTAAAATCTGTCATTCTCACACATTGACTATACATAACTACACGCATTTTATTACTTATCTTATTATTGCAGAATGGCGTCTTCGCTAAGCCTACAGCTCATACTAATTAGGTACTTACTTACACATTTTAGGGTTCCATAGATTTAAGGGTAAGGCCGCGGATTTTGTCGAATTCGAAAGTTAAAAAATTTGTCTTGCTCATAAAAAAAAACTGATAATATCTAGAGGACTCTGATCAATTTTAAAATATTCCCCTATGCACAGTTACATGTAATCAAATGAAATAGCTAATTTAGCACTTTATTTGAAATAAAAAAATAAACATTTCTGCAAAAAATGTAACGAAAGTCGAGTAATTTTTTCGACTACGAGTACTTAAAACCTGTTTTTTTCATATTATTAGACTTGTCAGCATTAAATGATTGTTTTTAAACAAAATTGTAATGATAAACGATTGCTTCGTTGATTAAGGGCTTATGATATGTGAACAATTTTACTGTTTTAATTCCCTTTACTTTTTGGGTCACCAATTCCAAACTTTCGTTACGATACTTTCGTAACGCTTTATTAAGGTCATATTTAAGCCAATGTTGGTAGAAATGTGTTTATCGACACTAGCAACTCTTATTCTAGTAGGGCAAAAAAAAGTATAAAAAACGTTTAAATATTATATACTGTTGCGTGTGTCTGTACGCACGATTATTCCTAATGAGGTTCACGCTATGTCATTTGTGTGTGATTGTCCATCGTAGGTACTGGGTTTTTGGTAATAAAATGCAGGTACATATCTTCAATGTCATACGTAGGGCTTCCAAATATTCGAGAGTGTCAGGTATTCGAAAATTCGGTAATTCATTTCGGGATATTCAAGAATCGGTTGTTTGTATGAAACATTCCTTTTTTATTACCAAAATGTATAAGAATCTGGTAACAAAAAAGGGAACTCCCATCCAATTTCCGGGACATTTTGGGGAGTGTGACCCATCATCAGACCCCGACTTCATTGGAAAAATCGGTTGAAGTTGGTTTTTTATTTTAATTTGATGATTATTCGACAATCTAACTAACGGACAAAATATGATTTCAGTTTTTGACCGGAATTAAGCCTGTATACTGTTTAAAAAACTAAAATGATACTGAATTACCAAACGGGTAATCCACTATTCTTGATATAGGTAACTTTATAGGTAATCCAAATACTGTCTGTGTACACGTGTATTGCGAGGACAGAGCTAGAGACAATGCGGAAAGTGGAGGCATCTAGCAGCAAGGCACGCCCATATATTTCACATGCCACCACTTTCCGAACCGAACCTATAAGGCCTATAAGCCCCCAGGGAGTCAGCCGGGCTTGAGAAGCAAGCCAACTGTCAATTTCAATACCACTGACGTATTCCTCAGACGCGAAACTAGCCTGAAATAACGTGGCTATGCTTTACCCAATCTCGGTTATACGCCGATCAATTCATGAAACTTTCACCTTTCCTTGACTGCGAATACGGGTGATTTTTCCGCCAAATAAATACTGAAGATACGAGTTTGGGTAAGTATTGCGACGATAATCTAAATTGTTTGATGTTATTTCTAAAGTTTTGGAGTTACGCATTACACATTTACGTTTGGAAATCTACAAAACTGACGGTGAACTAATAATGGCTGTCTCATGATATTTCATCAATCATCATGTTCTGCCTATCTTAGTCCCACTTCAGGGGCCTATTTCTCCAAAACTTGTACCAATCAATCAATATTTATTTGCAACTTGTAATACAAGCGGAAATCCTTATCTTATTAATTAACTTAAAAAGAGACTTCTACTTGTCTTAAAAGTTACAAGCTTTTGAGGCCTATTTCTCAAAAGCTTGTATCAATCAATCAATCAATATTTATTTGCAACTTGTAATACAAGTGGAAATCCTTATCTTATTAATTAAGTTAAAAAGGGACTTCCACTTGTCTTAAAAGTTACAAGCTTTTGAAGCCTATTTCTCAAAAGCTTGTATCAATCAATCAATCAATATTTATTTTCAACTTGTAATACAAGCGGAAATCCTTATCTTATTAATTAACTTAAAAAGAGACTTCCACTTGTCTTAAAAGTTACAAGCTTTTGAGGCCTATTTCTCAAAAGCTTGTATCAATCAATCAATCAATATTTATTTGCAACTTGTAATACAAGTGGAAATCCTTATCTTATTAATTAAGTCAAAAAGAGACTTCCACTTGTCTTACAAGTTACAAGCTTTTGAGGCCTATTTCTCAAAAGCTTGTATCAATCAATTAATATTTATTTGCAACTTGTAATACAAGTGGAAATCCTTATCTTATTAATTAAGTTAAAAAGGGACTTCCACTTGTCTTCAAAGTTACAAGCTTTTGAGGCCTATTTCTCAAAAGCTTGTATCAATCAATCAATCAATCTTTATTTGCAACTTGTAATACAAGCGGAAATCCTTATCTTATTAATTAAGTCAAAAAGAGACTTCCACTTGTCTTACTAGTTACAAGCTTTTGAGGCCTATTTCTCAAAAGCTTGTATCAATCAATTAATATTTATTTGGAACTTGTAATACAAGCGGAAATCCTTATCTTATTAATTAAGTTAAAAAGAGACTTCCACTTGTTTTACAAGTTACAAAATTTTTAGAAACGGGCCTATGGACGTTTCTTCTCTCCTATTAACTGTATAGAAGGTAAATACCCATAATCGACACGCTAGGCAAGCGATTTGGCGATCGCAGTAGACTGTGATGCTGCTGCCCTTCATCAATCTTCATCAATCCCTTTGTCGACTCTTACGAAAAATTAGGGCGACAAATGTATTCTTACTGTTAAAATAAAATATAAATAAAATTAAAACAGAAACAATACAACCTTTGGTTAAGAGTTATCAGGGTTATCCTATTTAGTAAGTACAATAAAACTGCTCTAAAATATTTGTTTCCTCTACATGAGTACCTACGTAAATAGTTTTGCTCTTGGGTATACAATTAAGCTTTGCTTAGTTTAGTCCTAGCTTGATCAGAGGAATATTTTCCCAGAATATATGTTTTTAGTACAGATTGTGCCTTTTTTAGGCTCTAGTGCGAGAAGTATGTCATTTTACGTCAGATCCAAAACTTCGGAAGGCCATCTGTACTAAAGAACGTCGCACGAAACACGTGCAAAAACGAAATTCGTAACTCGTGTCGATTTAAAACACTCCCTGTCAGTTGTGTTTTAAAACATCGCCACTCGTTTCGAATTTCATGTTTTTCGTCCTTGTGTCATCATGTACTATTTTGATTTATACTCAGGTGCTCCAGCGTGCCAACGACGTTCAGAAAGAAGGCATGATACGTATGTGTTTAAAATACGGCTACACTTCGCTCGCTCGTTTGCAAGCTTAACTGAGCAAACTCGCTCAAACTCCTTTCAACTCCACCAACTTATATGGAATATTTCTAACCGACATTTTTTATGGTCACGTTCCTAATTTTTTAATATTGGGCTAACATTAGTATTCTTAAAGAGGGATTTTGTTGTACTTTCAGTTGTTAGAAGAATAAGTATATTTTAAGGCAAGGTGCCGTACAATATATGTTGTATGTATAGGCCTGTAAGTATGTGAGACAAAACGTCCAACAACGTATAAAGACAGAAATGGCGTGTATTAGGTACAGGATTTAAATGTCTAAATGCCCTTACGGCAAGCGATAAAGTGGGGAGTTTTTACTCAAACGCTTACAATTAGTTATTTATTACCTATAAAATAAAATAAGTAAAAAAAGTTTTAAGTTAAACGGTTTTTATTGCACCAAAAACTAGAAAATAAAAATTTGTTATAACTAACCGTAGATGCTAACTTTCTGTAGATTACTCACGTGAAACTATTATCACTGTAGTCTTCCCAAGTCGGATGCTGAAAGCCACGTTTAGCCTCTATGTCAGTGGATTAAGCGTTACCTAATCGGAAACCTTTACCAAACTGAAATAAAAACGTGGGGCGTACGCAATTGTGATTAAGTCACTATAGTTATTTAAGAACACACATAGAAATCAAGACAGCAATAGTGTAATTAATAAGTTTTGTTCTGGCCTTGATCATTAGATAGAAGTGATGGAACAGATGGATGATTCATTGCAAAATTACAGCTGCAATTACATATTTTGAATAACGCCCCACGTTTTTATTTTAGTTTGGTAAAAGTTTCCGATTAGGTAACGCTTAATCCACTGACATAGAGGCTAAACGTGGCTTTCAGCATCCGACTTGGGAAGACTACAGTGATAATAGTTTCACGTGAGTAATCTACAGAAAGTTAGCATCTACGGTTAGTTATAACAAATTTTTATTTTCTAGTTTTTGGTGCAATAAAAACCGTTTAACTTAAAACTTTTTTTACTTATTTTATTTTCCAGTTTTTAGTGCAATTGTTAAGTTAATTTCCGATACTATCACGATGTTGTTTGTAATATGTAATACAATTATGCATGCTAAGTAGCGTTTATACTCTTGCGCTTTCATCACGAATCATGCATGACACATATGTAAACGTAATGGACATTATTTTATGTGTAACGACAGGCGAAACCCTGCTGAATAGATATTTTTAAAAATCCGACACTAAAAAAATGTAGTTCAATATCTCTATCGACAAATGAAAACCAAAGGCTGGGCGTGGTTAGTGTAAGCTTGAATGCCCGAAGTGTCTCAAATGGACGTGTTATTGCACGCACGCCCTACGCGAACCCGAGGGGTATACTCATCAACCGGATGACTGCAGTCTCATCAACCGGATGACTGCAGGTCCAGCGGCACTCCCTACGCGAACCAGTCACGCTGTCACTCTATCAGCTGGAGGGCTGCAGGCCCGACGGCTCGCCCTACGCGAACCACTCACACTGTCACTCTATCAGCTGGAGGGCCGCAGGCCCGATGGCTCGCCCTACGCGATCCGTTCACGCTATCACTCTATCAGCTGGAGGGCCGCAGGCCCGATGGCTCGTCCTACGCGACCCACTCACGCTGTCACTCTATCAGCTGGAGGACCGCAGGCCCGATGGCTCGCCCTACGCGACCCACTCACGCTGTCACTCTATCAGCTGGAGGGCCGCAGGCCCGACGGCTCTCCCTACGCGATCCACTCACGCTGTCACTCTATCAGCTGGGGGGCGGCAGGCCCGATGGCTCGCCCTACGCGACCCACTCACGCTGTCACTCTATCAGCTGGAGGGCCGCAGGCCCGACGGCTTTCCCTACGCGATCCTCTCACGCTGTCACTCTATCAGCTGGAGGGCCGCAGGCCTGACGACTGGCCCTACGCGATACACTCACGCTGTCACTCTATCAGCTGGAGGGCCGCAGGCCTGACGACTGGCCCTACGCGATACACTCACGCTGTCACTCTGTCAGCTGGAAGGCCGCAGGCCCGACGGCTCTCCCTACGCGATCCACTCACGCTGTCACTCTATCAGCTGGAGGGCCGCAGGCCCTACGGATCGCCCTACGCGATCCACTCACGCTGTCAATCTATCAGCTGGAGGGCCGCAGGCCCGACGGCTCGCCCTACGCGTACCACTCACGCTGTCACTCTATCAGCTGGAGGGCCGCAAGCCCGACGGCTCGCCCTACGCGAACCACTCACACTGTCACTCTATCAGCTGGAGGGCCGCAGGCCCGATGGCTCGCCCTACGCGATCCGTTCACGCTGTCACTCTATCAGCTGGAGGGCCGCAGGCCCGACGGCTTTCCCTACGCGATCCACACATGCTGTCACCCTATCAGCTGGAGGGCCGCAGGCCCGACGGCTCGCTCTACGCGATCCTCTCACGCTGTCACTCTATCAGCTGGAGGGCCGCAGGCCCGACGGCTCGCACTACGCGATCCACTCACGCTGTCACTCTATCAGCTGGAGGTCCGCAGGCCCGACGGCTCTCCCTACGCGATTCACACATGCTGTCACCCTATCAGCTGGACGGCCGCAGGCCCGACGGCTCGCCCTACGCGAATCACTTACGCTGTCACCCTATCCGCCGTGACCCTATGAGTCTATCAGCCGGAGGGCCGCAGTAACATACGGTACTAAACCGTGGTCGCTTACACTGGGCCTCATAAGAAGGCTCAAAGTCACCCAAAGGGCAATGGAGAGGCCTATGCTAAGAGTCTCTCTGCGAGATTGGATTACAAATGAGACCATCTCCAACAGAACCAAAGTAACAGATATAGCTCTTCGAATCGCTAAACTGAAATGGGCGGGGCTCGTCGCGCGTGGAACCGATGGGGCGGTAAGGTTCTCGAGTGGCGGTCGGCCCCCCGCAAGGTGGACTCATGACCTCGTAAAGGTCGATGGATGCGGGTGGCACAAGGCCGGGCCGTGTGGGAGGACTATATTCACCAGTGAATGTCTTTCGGCTGATATGATGATGATAATTAAATCCGATTGTTTCTACCAAGTACCTGAAGCAGTACTTCAAAATCTACATATCGCTAAACCTAGCGGTTGTGGCAGGCAGTAACACTGGAGTATCAGATTTGAGGAGTTGGACGTTATTGTTAATTTCGCATGTTTCTACTTAATATCTCTAAAGAACTTCTTTAAAATGAAGATATCGATTAAAGATAAACCTTGCGGTTATTGTAGGCAGTACTGCAGCGTCAGGAGTGAGGAGTTGGAAGTCAAGATCAGGCTATTAGTATTTGATTATGCCAAACATGCTATACTTTCATTTTCACGTGTCTAACACTCTCGGTTAAGGTAAGCAGTACGTCTGCAGCATCAGGCTTTGAGGATACAAGGATACAAATATTATAATATTGCATTGTCATGGGGACTTGATAAGAGTTCCAAATTTTATTGATTTCGGTGCAGTAGAAGTGGTCGAAAAATCGATCACAAGATTTGAAGCATCGACGACAGTTGATACGCGGTGAAGTTAATAAAAACCGTTTAATAATGTATAAAGGACCATGCGTCAAAATGGACCCAGAACCAACAGACATGGGAGTTGCGATATTAAATAGGTCTTTAAAACTACTTCATTTAATTATATAGATACAAAGTCGAATTCCATTGCAGAACTGAAATAATCATATTTTCATTCAGACTAAATACGAACTATGAAGAATCTGTGGCTAGGGTGTTAACATTTTGGAGGGTATACAACATTTTGTATATCTGGGATCTGCAATGGTATCCAAATTGTTGCGTATACAACAAAATTAAATATATATGTAGACAGTTTTAATGACCTAACTCTCAGCTGTGTTGCCTCTGGGTCCAAGCTCCATACTAAGTCGCCCATGGTCCTTTATGTCTAGTTATATCTACAGCCCAAAAATATTTTTGATATGTCTAAATATGAAAGTTATCAATTTGTGGTTACTTTGGATCATGAGAGATTTGGCACGTGAAACTGTATTCTGATGAAAGTTTATATGTTTAATTGGATGATTAAAATATTATAACTGACGATTAAAACTGATAGTTAACTAAAGTTATTCAGACCATGTATATAGAGGTACATTTGTTTCAAAAAATATTCAAAGGAAACCTGGTTTCTCTTCATTTCTAATGCTTCCAAGTTCCCAAGGAAATGGTCGCAGGGTCTGATATCGAGTTAATTACCTACCTGCGAGCCGAAGCGTCCTTTTGTCGGTCGTCTCCGACTAAGTTCATTGATTCCATTTTTGCGCCCGGCCTTCTCTCCACCGACCAAACTACAAGACCCCTCATCGACCGCAGTCTCACCCTGGATCTAGAGTGAAAGGGAATGATATAAGGAGGCAGGGCGGGTCAAGAAAGATGGTCAGGCGATACGAACGTTGTGACGGCTATGAAATGAACGTTTAAGCATGTGTTTGTGGCAATGGCCCGGTTTTCTACAAACACCATGGAATATAAACCTTCTCTCGTTCTAAAAAAGTTTTATTCACATTGAAGGGTTACTACAAGTCCCACCGCAGATCATTCTGAAAACAGTCTTATTTAGAACGTTTCAAGAATCAACTTTGAAGTAGATAATCGAAACAAGCTTAATGAAATTCAGCTGAGGTATTAATGACGCACTTATTTGTATGGATTCGTTATTAACGATAAAAGCTTTTGATTCAAATTAAAATTGTTTGGCGTGTAATGCAAATAATAGTTTTGTAATGGTTTAGTTAACTATTTAAATATCTATCAATGAAACCGCTAAAATTAAGCTGTTACACGCAGAATTTCAAAATATATTCCACATAAGTAATATTATTATGCTTTTGTCTCGCTAATACGAGTAACTATTGACAAAAAGATATCGAGGCGGTTGTGTTGTGCGTTGTACAGTAGAGCATTTAAGCAGTTGGTTAATATTACTACATATCTTTACCTACCCGAAGTCTTTATCTACCTACCTATCTTTTAAACTTTTAGATCCCATTTTATAATTTATGTAATAAAAAGGTATGCTTTGGCATTTGATATTATTTTCTAACATACTTTTTGCGTTGAATAATTCAATTTAGGCATATTACGTACCTACGTAAATGTTATACATACCTATTTGTAGAACCTAGTTGTTGTACCCTCGCATAGAAAAAATATCGTAAAAATAGTAACATCAGCGTTCACATCCATTACTTTGTAATTCATAAAGTAGTAGCTATTTACGTACCTAGTTTATTAAAAGAATAAAACATGAAAAATGCGTCACAAGTAAGGAAAAAGAAACCTGTGTGGCTAAAGTTGATTGACCCGAAACCGAAGTACTCAGGAATGTAGGAAGGAAAGTCGGTAAGTATGAAAGAGTTATATTGAATTTTCTCGAACGTTTAATCCATACTCTTTTTTACGAGATTTTGGCTGAAAGTAAAATATGGCTTTCTCTTTCGGTTCTTAGTGATTATATCTGTGAATCTGATCTCCCTTTTCAAACCCGATGGACGGTATCGTCATCATAGTGGACACATTGCTGCGATCGCCAATCCGCTTGCCCAGCGTGGCGATTATGGGCATTTACCTCCTAATGCGTCTATGCGGATAGTTAATAGGAGAGGCCTACGTCCAGCAGTGGACTATCATAGGCTGATGATGTATGTATATGTATATGACACTCTGGGTCTTCCTCTACCTCTTTTTCCCTCGATTTTTCCTTCTTGGATGGTTAAATTCAACCCTTCGTGTCTGAGTATGTGACCAATACATTTATTATTTATATAAGGACTAAGTAATTAGAGATTACCAGATATCGCCAGTCGACTGCTCATGATGACGACAATATCAATATTATTATGTTAGCATATCTAATCTAATCACGGCAGATTGTGGAATTTCTACGACTAGTTTTAGCTGAGCTTATTTGATATGAAGCTAAAATGGTCATTTACATTATTAATTAGTATGATTTCACTCAGTACTCAGTTACTCTGTGAAAATTAAATACTACTGCTAGACTCTGTACATATATGTAAAGAATTATATTTTAATATGTATGTAAAGCTTATACCAATACTTATATTAAATATCATCCTTCGTAGCCTAGTTGGTAGTGACCCTGTCTACGAAGCAGGAGGTTCCGGGTTCGAATTCCGGCGGGGACATTATTTGTGTATTTATTTATCACAAATTTTCGTTCCTGGTCATGGCTGTCTATGTATTTAAGTATCTATTAAATATATCGTCGCCTGGTACCCAGATCACAAGCCTTAATTGAGCTTACCGTGGGACTAGATCGATTTATGTGAAATGTCCAAACAAATTTATTTATTATTTATTTATTTCATTGTTATATATATTTTGGGACTTAGATGAAAAGCGGATTATTTTGTTTTGTAATCACATCATACGATTAAATAAATAGCGTTTACAAATCGATTCATGAGTAACACTGAAATATAATGTTTATATTTCACATTAATAGCATTTTATGCAACCCTTGTTTAAGCCAAGTCAAAAAAGGTGAGTGGCTTGGGTAACAATTTGAGGCGAAGCCGAAAATCGTTATTAAAGACGCCACGAGCATTTTTTGACTCAGTTGAACAATGTTGCATACAATACTTTTTCTACGACCATGCACTTATTTTCAAATAAAATTGATTTGAGAGATATTCTTAGTCAAACACAATTTTATTAATCATCAAGGTCGGGCGGGAAACGTCAAAATTAAAAAAAAAAGTTCCTCAATGGTTTACTATTCATCAGAAATGACATTTATAATTAGGTTGGCAGCCATGTATTTCATTCAGTCTTGTATACACGAGGTGTCTTAAAATCCAAAAAACGCACTGCGTGTATGCCCGAATGCGTTTATTAGGGAATAGACAATATAGACTAATTAGACTTACATTGACATCTGTAAGGTCGGGGCTTAAAGGTGTGTTCACGACCCTGTAAATGACAAATAAAAGTACGGGAGCAGAAAAATCAATAAAAAACCGGCCAAGTGCGAGTCGGACTCGCGCGCGAAGGGTTCCGTACCATTATCAATTTATCGTTCAAAAATATAGTTAAATCAACCTATCTCAAAAACTATAATTTCATCAAACCAAAAATCGTTGATAGAGTTTATTATTATGCATAATATATATATTTTTTAGAATTTTATACTACGTAATTTAAAAAATAGAGGGGAGGACACATTTTTCAGACTTTGAGAGCTGATATTTCGAAAACCGTTCGCTTAAATAAAAATGTGATATATGAACCTTAATATCATTTTCAAAGATCTTTCTCTTGATACCCCACACGCTTCTATACATCTAAAAAAAATTCTATCCCTCAGTTACATGTATGGAGGGTCCCAACCTCAATTTTTTTTACAATATTGTATCATAATTCTGTAGCAATTTATACAACACATAATTATACTCACCAAATTTCATTATTGTAGCATTTATAGTTTCCGAGTAAATCGCCTGTGACAGATGGACAGACGGACAGACGGACATGACGAATCTATAAGGGTTCCGTTTTTGCCATTTTGGCTACGGAACCCTAAAAATGCATCCTACGTCTCCAATAATTCTAAAACAAGCATTCTAAATGTTGTAATTATGTGTTCTTTCCTACGAGATTGGAACCGCTCCCAAAGCGCGCGTGTCATGCCGTGTGCTTACCATGTGTTGCAGCCGTGAGTTTAACGCAGCCATACTTTCTCTCCCTCTCACTTGCGACTATAGCAGTAATGAGTGTGAGCGGGACGGCAGTAAGAATACATCTGTCACCACCCCAACTCTTCCGGCGGGTGTCATAAGAGTCGACTGAGGACATAAAGTGCCACTGAACATTCTTTGATAGAAGATTGATGATGGGCAGCAGCGTCATCATAGTCGACACATTACTGAGTCGTCAATCCGCTTGCCCAGCGTGGCGATGGGCATTGACCTCCTAATGTGTCTGTAGAGCCCTACGCCCAGCTAACATAGGCTCATGATATGCTGAATCAACGTCCTCGTAAAAAAAATAATTGTATTGGTCAAAGTCAAAACTACTTTTTTAGTAATACCATAATTATTTCATTATTTCTGTCAAATTATCTTAACAAATGCGATTTATATGCTTTATTTAATTATTAATAATTTTCACTTTCAAATGTGTAACGGACTCTTAACGCAGCCTTACTTTCTATCCCTCCCACTATCAAGTATGCGAGTGTGAGCGGGATGGAATGAAAGTATGTCTGCGAACTGAACTGAATATACAAACGATACTCCTCCTGGAGTATGTGTGGCTACTCCCGCGTTTCTTCTACTGCAGCTGTGGCCGGGTCGTATCCCACGAAGGTGGGACGGTCGTTGCACCGTCATTTGGGGACGGTGTTCAGAGGCTGTTGAAGGAAAATTTGCCGTGGGCAAATGGGCATGGCGAGAGAGAAAATGATTTTGGTGATGACGATGCGGTAAGGCAAGGCAAAGTCCGATCAGTAAGTCTTGCGTTAAGGTGGATTTAGACCAAGCGAGCGAATGCTCATTCTATCCCCACTCTACGAAATTCGTTCATTACACAAAACGAGATTCGTCAAAATTCGTTGATTTCGTAAAGGTGCGTTCAAACTAAAAGAGCATTCGCTGTTCTAACCTCCCACTCTACGAAATTCGATCGGTACACAATACGTGATTGGTTGATTTCGTAGAACGGGCGCTAGAACAGCGAATGCTCTTTTGATTTAAACGCACCTTAAGCCGGCTCCAGACGAGTGTAACGTGTAATGTAATTTACCGTGTCATGTAACACGAATTCTACGTGTGGACGTCATTACGAGCATTACATGTAACGCTCGCGGGGCGCTCGGTGTTGATTCATCGGCTGTCGGCTTTTCGCGCGAGCACAAAGGCGCTCGTTGCAGTGTTATTCACTAAGGAAACCGCCTTGCTAACAGCGCTGTGTCAGCGCTGCGGCAGCGTCGAGCCTAAAAATGGTATTCACTAATTGTTCAACTTTCGTATGAATGTCGGTTTTGGTTACAACCCTATCAGCATCCGGTAGGATTAGTAGCTGCACTAGCCATTTCCGGCAGCCATTGCTTTTTTCGTCGAACTTGATTGAACACACGCTGCAGTGTTTAAATTAATTAAAACTAATATAAAGCCACATTTCAGTCTAATTCCATTGTAAAACTATAATTAATAGTGCCAACTACATTGTGCATTGTGGATTTGTGAATGCGGTGAGGTTTTCCCGAGTCCAAGGTGAACGGTAAGACGAGCTCGCACGTTTTCTGCTGCCACGGACGCCCAGGAGCGCTGGCCATCCACACGGACCTCATCCTCATCATTTAAGGTATGTAGTTGTGCACTATCGTTTCGGGAGTAATTTTCTTCATCAGTTTGCAGTTCGGTAAAAATAGAATTTCTCGTTTCGAATTTCATAAAGATATTTTAAAGTTTTCATACAGTCCATTTATTAATTAATACAACCCAAATCATTGGTCATTCGGCCGGATACTTTGAAAAGTTGCCTATTTTAACATTAGAATATCATTATTTGTCGATTTTGTCGTGTCGGAATATTCTCTGTGATAAAATTTGTGGGTAAACTTTTAATTTCTAGTGTCGGGTAATGGCTGACAGGAAGTGTGGCTTTTGCATCTAAAAAATATTGTGTTGGCAGCATTGTTATTATCGTTCATTCCGGTCATTCCGTTTGGTAGTCTATGTTCGGTCGGTGCGTTTGGCA
The DNA here is from genome assembly GCA_025490895.1 of Thaumatotibia leucotreta. Classification (NCBI taxonomy): domain Eukaryota; kingdom Metazoa; phylum Arthropoda; class Insecta; order Lepidoptera; family Tortricidae; genus Thaumatotibia; species Thaumatotibia leucotreta. The sequence goes on from JALPQI010002367.1 coordinate 60,145, forward strand.
ACAATTCGGTTGTCAAAGTCAAGTGTCAGTGTCACTGTCAGTGGTAACAGCTCATAATTTGATTGCAATAAACATTGTTTGTTGTTCTCGTATCGTATCGTTAATTTCTCGGTTTAAAACTTTGTTTATTGCACAAATAATGGGCTCGGACAGTGAAATGAAAATCGATAATCCCGATATGGACATGGTCGAACGGAATTACGCGGTAATGAGAATGGAATTATTATATGATTCTTCTAACCTAACTGGATATATCGAAAGTGATCTGAATCCCATAATCAATGATTTTCATCGTGCTCAGAAAGCAATAATGCTTAAAACGAAAAACATGGAGCAGGAGTTTGCGGTGACAGTGGAGTTTGAGAGGAATTTAAAATCGGTTTTGACAAAATTACGAAAACGCTCTCCTGTCATGAAAGCATCAGAGGATCAAAGTGATCAAACGCATTCTAAAAGTGAGAATAATTTGGCAAAATTACCTAAAATAATTATAAAACCTTTCGATGGTAAATTAGAAAATTGGTTGTCGTTTAAAGAGTTGTTTGAATCTTTGATTCATAAAAGGAACATTTCAAATATCGAAAAACTGCATTACCTTTTGACATCATGTCAAGGTAAGGCATTGGATTTAATTAAAAACTTCTCAATTTCGGATAACAGTTACATTGATGCTTATAACACTCTGATTGATTTTTATGACAGGAAACGACAAATAACTTTCGGTTATTACGAAAAAATGTTGCTTTGTGAGCACGCAAAATCAAAAACTGCAGTGGAACTAGAAAAAGTAAATCGCGTATTTAAAGAAACACTGCAAGTTTTAGAAAGATTTGGATTACCTGATAAAAATTTTATGCTGTTTCATTTATTGTGGACCAAATTAGATAGATTAACACGGGAGGCCTTCTTACTTGAATTTAATTCAAATGAGATCCCTCAATTTGAAATTTTACAAGAATTTGTTGATAAGCAGATCCGTGCTTTAGAGGTGACAAATACTGGGACAATGCTAAGTGGTAATAATAGTAAAACTGCTTCAACATATAATCAACAAAAGTCAACAAAGCTTACTCTTGTTACCACACAGCAAACGGTCTGTGTCTTCTGTACTGATCAGCATAAATTAGAAACTTGTGACAAATTTAAAAATTTAAATACATCGGAGCGGTTCAAATTTGTGAAATCAAAGGGCTTGTGTGTTGGTTGTTTGTCGAAGAGCCATAAAGTGAAACAGTGTCAGGTAGCTTGTCGATGCAGTATATGTGGGTACTCCCATCACACATTACTGCATTTTGAGAAGAAAGAGGAGGCCACACCCCAAGAGGCTAGCTCTTCTCCACAGTCTTCAGTGAGTGGTTCAAATAGCCATGTAACTCTAACTTCAGTTGCAACAAATAAATTAGTGTTGTTTGCCACAGCTCGTGTTGCTGTACGGGATAGTACTGGGAAATATCAAATTGCTCGTGCTCTATTAGATGGTGCTAGCGCTAGCAATTTTATATCACAACAGTGTGCTGATCGTTTGGGGTTGCTAGCGACTCAATCCAAGGAAACTATAACCGGGATAGGACATGCTGGAGTCAAATCAAATGGTTCATTACAATGTACTATTAAACCTATCGGAAAAGATTCTATTAATTTTGACGTCCAAGCATCATTGCTTCCATCAATCTGTCCTGAACAACCATGCTATGCAGTGAACACGTCGGAATGGCATTACCTTAAAAATCTGCCTCTTGCTGATCCGGATTTCGCGACACCAGGACCAATAGACTTATTGCTAAACGCTGAAATTTTTGTATCTTCTCTTCTAAGTGGTCGCAGAAAGGGTCGACAGGGTCAGTCGAAGGCATTAGAAACCATTTTTGGATGGGTACTTATGGGGGATTGTTATGATTGTCGCGCACCATCCTTTACAAATTGTCGGAAGGATTGTTTTTTCGTTAATACTTCACATACAAATTTCTCGTTGTCGTTAGATGAATCCGTAAAAAGGTTCTGGGAGATAGAAAATATCAGTAGTTCTACTCAACCTGTTTTGTCGAAGGATGATCAGTTATGTGAGGATACTTTTGTCGCTAAATTTTGTCGCACGAGTGAAGGCAGATTCGAGGTACCCTTACCTTTTGTCGATCCTACGAATAAGCCCACATTTTCGCATACTCGTGAAATAGCAATGCGAAGACTGTTCTCGTTAGAACGCAAGTTAGATAGGCATGCGGAATTTCGTAAATCTTATGTTTCATTTATGGAGGATTATGAGACCAGTGGTCATATGGAGTTGGTAGAGTCACCTCTATCAAGTGTAGGAAAATTTAATTATATCCCACATCATGCCATTTTGCGGCAATCTGTTTCTACACCTCTAAGAACTGTATTTGACGGGAGTTGTCGCGATAGCAACGGAATTTCTCTCAACGACACATTGTTGGCAGGGCCAAAATTACAAACTAACATTTTTGATGTCCTCACTAGATTTCGGTGTCATAAAATAGTTTTTACGGGAGACATTAAAGCTATGTATCGTCAAATCCTCGTTCCAGAAGAGGATGCAGAGTATCAGCGTATTTTGTGGCGTCCTTCCTCTAAGGGCCCAATCAAGGACTATAGACTGCGGACGGTAACTTACGGCGTTAAATCAGCTCCATATCAAGCTTTGCGAACTATAGCTCAGCTAGCTGAAGATTCTGCTGATTTATATCCAGAAGGCTCACGAGTGCTTGGTAGAGACATTTATGTTGACGATGTTGTCACAGGCGCCGATTCTATCGAACAGGCTTTAAAGGTTAGATCAGATATTTCTGAAATTTTATCGTCGGGTGGGTTTCACTTGAGAAAATGGACCTCTAATAATAAATTAGTTATTGCTGATCTGCCATCCTCTGAGTTATACTCGAATGAGTTCAAACATTTTGATGAAGTGTCAGATTTGTCGCTTAAGATTCTAGGTTTATTATGGCGTCCCCAAACAGATTCGTTTCAATTTGAGGTTGCTACACCATGTGACCAAAGATGTACCAAACGTATAATTTTGTCGAATATAGCGCGAATATATGACCCGTTAGGATTTCTATGTCCTGTCACGTTTCATGCGAAATATCTAATTCAACTTTTATGGTCATCTGGCGTTCAATGGGATGATGATGTACCAGCAGCAATTGCCTCTGACTGGATGAAATTTAAAAATCAACTTTCATCATTAAAGCTAGTTTCCATTCCTCGTCGTATGATACATTCTTTCGTGTCGTTGCAATTGCATGGATTTTGTGACGCCTCGGAGCGTGGTTACGCCGCTGTCGTGTATTGTCGTATTATCACCATCGAGGGCTCTACATTGGTAGAGTTTTGCTGTGCTAAATCTAAAGTCGCGCCGTTGCGAAAATTGTCGATTCCTCGATTAGAACTGCAGGCTGCCGTGTTGTTGGCTGACCTCATGCTGTCCGTACAAGAGGCGTTAAAGCCTATACATGCTGTTCAGGAGATATTTGCATGGTCAGACTCCAGCGTAACTTTGGCTTGGATCCAGTCGTGTCCATCACGCTGGAAGACTTTCGTTGCGAACCGAGTGAGCCATATTCAGGATATTGTCGCTCCTGATCGCTGGCATCACGTCAGTACGCATCACAACCCTGCTGATGCAGGATCCAGGGGATTATTGCCAGGCGAGTTGTCAGAGTTTGATCTTTGGTGGAAGGGCCCGGCGTGGCTATGGAGGGAGGAAAATGATTGGCCTCGTTCTTCCTTCGACAATATAACTAACGATCGTGTCGTTGAAGAACAACGTATTTGCAGTTTAGTCGTTACAAGCGACCCTAATTTGATTGACGAAATCCTAAACAGGTTCTCCTCGCTTTTCACCATAAAGCGTGTGTTAGCTTATTGTTTTAGGTTTTTACGCTTGTCTAAAGACCGGAAGGTAGTCGGATCTCTACAGTCGTCTGAAACCACTGCAGCTCTCATGTTTTTAGTAAAACATGTGCAGCTCACTTCGTTTAGTGTAGAGATCAGTCACTTGAAGGAGGGTCGTTTTAACTCATTGCCAAAATATTTGCGTAAGCTTTCGGTATTTATTGACAGTGCGGGTATTGTCAGGGTGGGCGGTCGCTTGGCAAATTCTCTCGTTAAATATTCGGTGAAACATCCTATTTTATTGCCCCGCTCCCACCGATTAACATTTTTAATTATCGACGAATATCACAAAAGATTCTTACATCCAGGTGCCCAAACTTTACAAAATTTACTTGCGCAATTATTTTGGATTCTGTCGCCAAAGCGAGCAATTCAGGCAGTCATTGGAGGCTGCGTGAAGTGTTTTCGCGCTAATCCTTCTCCGGCGTCTGCGCCGATTATGGGAAACTTACCTTCTTATCGTGTTTCGCAAATAAAACCATTTTCGAGTGTCGCCATCGACTATGGCGGACCTTTCGATATTGCTTTCGGGCGTGGCCGTGGTGCCAGGACATACAAAGGTTACATTTGTGTCTTTGTATGCACTAGCACCAAGGCCATTCATATAGAGCTTGCTTCTGAGCTTTCAACAGAAGCTTTCCTTTGTGTTCTGAAACGATTTGTCGCTCGTCGGGGTCGGTGCAGCGACATCGTTTCGGATCAAGGTCGAAATTTTGTCGGAGCTAGTAATTATCTCGGCTCACTTATGCAAAGTGCCGCTGATGCACAGGAAATAAAATTTTCGTTTAATCCACCGGGTAGTCCGCACTTCAATGGCCTCGCCGAAGCTGGGATTCGCTCAGTTAAAACTCATCTCGCTAGAGTCGTAGGTAATCAGAGGTTGACATTTGAAGAATTTTATACTATATTGACTCAGATTGAATCTATGCTGAACTCTCGGCCATTGACCCCTGTTAGTTCGGATCCGAGTGATCTCTCGGCCATAACTCCAGGTCATTTCTTGACCTTGGAGCCTTTATCGATTGTACCGGAGGAAAATCTTATCGACCAAAAAATAAGTGTTTCTAATCGTTGGAAACTTATCCAAAAAATGCACCAGGATTTCTGGCGTAGATGGCATGCTGAGTATGTCCATACTTTGCAACAAAGAATGAAGTGGAATAAGGTAAATAGAAATATTGTTGTCGGCTCCTTGGTTCTTCTGATCAACGAACAGACAAGTCCTTTGAGGTGGCCCCTTGGGCGCATCGTTGCTTTGCATCCTGGCGTGGACGGTGTGTGTAGGGTGGTCACAGTCCAGACAGTCACTGGTCAGTACAGAAGACCAGTTGTGAAACTGTGTCCTTTACCACTTTCAGAATAATCTTATATGTACTAGTATTACCACTTAGCATAGTCTTGTAGTTATAAGCATTTCTTTCGGATTCTGTTGTTATTGGTAGAGTAAATACTGCATATTTAGGTGAGCGGTATGTTCAACTTTCGTATGAATGTCGGTTTTGGTTACAACCCTATCAGCATCCGGTAGGATTAGTAGCTGCACTAGCCATTTCCGGCAGCCATTGCTTTTTTCGTCGAACTTGATTGAACACACGCTGCAGTGTTTAAATTAATTAAAACTAATATAAAGCCACATTTCAGTCTAATTCCATTGTAAAACTATAATTAATAGTGCCAACTACATTGTGCATTGTGGATTTGTGAATGCGGTGAGGTTTTCCCGAGTCCAAGGTGAACGGTAAGACGAGCTCGCACGTTTTCTGCTGACACGGACGCCCAGGATCGCTGGCCATCCACACGGACCTCATCCTCATCATTTAAGGTATGTAGTTGTGCACTATCGTTTCGGGAGTAATTTTCTTCATCAGTTTGCAGTTCGGTAAAAATAGAATTTCTCGTTTCGAATTTCATAAAGATATTTTAAAGTTTTCATACAGTCCATTTATTAATTAATACAACCCAAATCACTAATGCACTTTAAACGACACTAGCGCTCGGCGACGAATGCGGCGTGAGCTGGAACTACACTGCGTCGAGAGTTATCGCCTACAGTTCGACGACGAGCTGTTCTATGTTAGTGAATACCGTTTTTCGCAGCGCTGCGCTCTACGTTGAAGTGAAGGCTGTCTCGTCGTCGAGCTCGTTGACGAACGCAGCGTCGAATGTGTGAATAAGAGAATAGCATAGCTGTGCTCGTTTGGCCGGCGTTCGTGTGCCGTCCACACTGTTGACGATAAATTACACGTAATGTTACATTACAAGGGCATTTCTCAGAGGTGGCGTTTTTGCGTGTCCTGAGCTATAAATACTGGAAATAGTTGCTTAATATTACTGAATTAAATCATACGTATTCTTCAACATCTATTTTATCTGGACAATTAACAAACACTTCATAATTGTATATATATTGTAAGAAAAAAAATGCAAAATGCTGAAATTGACAAACAGTGGTTATGTCCCGCACCCACATTTGTTGAAATAAAAAATCATAACTTGATATAAAATTTTTACTGATTTTTTTTATATTAGTTCACATCGTCTACATAAGTCAATTTATTGTATCATTTGATTCAATTTAATGTACTAAATAACCTCATTAAATAAAAAAGATTTTTCGACATGTCCCGCGGTAACGCTTGATGACAGTGGCATTTACAAAACGTGTCGGTGCCTCACAAAGGAATATACCAGGAACACCGCGCCGCGCGCGCAAGTAGCTTCAGTTGCGCCGCCTTCACCGGCGAGAGCGGACGTCGGCTCGTTGCCATTACGCAGATTTAGCGAAGGTACGTTCGTCATTCGGTGGGTTTGGTCTTGTTTTTTTTTGAATTCGGTGTAGTCATTTGTTTGTTAAGTGTTTGTGCTTTTATTGGATCAGCAGCACACAAACCATCCCCAGAGGTATGTGATTAAGTGATTAGCGACTCAATTTCATAATGTTAATACTTTTAATATAATTGTAAAAAAACGATAAAAATTGAATTCGGTGTGTATGAAAACGGTGGATTTTTGACCACCGAATTCAGATATTTGGCAACCGAATTCAAAATTTGATCACCGAATTTACATATTTGGCAACCGAATTCAAAAATTGCAACACTGAATTCAAAATTTGACCACCGCCATCAATTTCTACTAAAAAATCAAATAAATATAGGTCTATTTTGAACTATAAAATGTGACATTCGCAAATATAAATAAATATAGTATGTGTTTAAAGTATGTATGTACATTTTATAAATTGATCGAGCGTTACCGAAGATCTAGATCTTTGTTATCAACTAAGAGAAACATGTTTTCTTGTATATGGCTGTTTTCCTTCAATCATATTTTGTTTGCTTCTCAAAACTCACTCACGACTTGAATAATTCAACGTTTTGAATGAACGATGATGATGATGATGAAATTCAAAACGTTGAATTATTCAAGTCGTGAGTGAGTTTTGATATATATATATGTGTGTGTATATTAACAAAAAATATATATATATGTATATAGTAAATATAACGTTCTCAATCTATGAAAAACTTGCTTTTGGGGATGGTTTCTTGTCAAATCACATTTAGTTTGTATTTACTTTTAGACCGTATTTTACAGTACAAAAATAGAGTAGTATTTAATATCTACTCTACGAACATAATAAAGTTTATCTTATTTTTTAGATATAAAAATGGCAAAGCTGACTAGACAGCAAATATTGGAGAAAAAAAAGCTCGCCGAAAGGGCTCGGAAAGCAAGAATAAAGTCTAATCCAGTGCTCTATGAGCAATTCAAAGCAAAAGATAGGGAACTGTATCAAAAAAGGAAAGCTGCAGGAAAAATCAAACGAATCAGTGACATGCCTCAAAGAGTTCAAAAAATCATGAGAGAAAAGAGTAGGGACAGTTCAAGAAAACATAATATGAAGAAAAAACAAATGATAATAAATACTGCTAATAAAGAGATCGCCATAGAGCTAAGAATTCAGAATATGCATCTACCGGACCCATTATCGATAGAAGAACACCACCAACGTCCAGCACTTGTATCTGTAACGGATCCTTTAAGTCAACCAGAAGTGTCCAGCCTGACGTCACTCCGTAGTTCAAATTCCGCGCCTCGTTCGGCATTGTTTCTTGGCGATCCTACTGAATCTGTGTCGATCCCACTCAGCCCTTTATCCAGAGCTTTAAGTCCGATGCCACCATCTGATGTCGATTCTCCAGTATCAGCATTAGATACATTAAGCCCAATGCCATCATCTGGGGCTGACTATCCTGCGTCCTTCAGCCCTTTATGCAATAGTTCTATCAAAAACAGGTTGCGTTCTAATTTAGGATCGAGTGTAAATGAATGCATAGCAGAAACGCCAAAACGTGCAAAACCCACAAAGATGTTGATGTTTAGACGATACAAGTACAAAGTGAATAAGGAATTAAAACTTCTTCACAATAGGATAACTGAGCTAAAATCACAAAAAGATACGTATAGAAGACAAGTTCATAGATTAAAAATAAAAACTGAATTACTCAGTAAGCAATTAAAAACACCAAAAGAAAGCAGTGCTAAGACCGGTACAGAAACAGAAAGCCTTGTTTCCGATAGCTCAAGTTACCAAATATCAGAGACTATCACGCAAATGAGATCCGTTGTGCAAGCTTTTTATGAAGATGACGAGAACAGCCGCATGTGCCCGGGAAAAAGAGATAATGTAACTCGAAACAAAATAACTAAACAAAAACGAAAACTGAATGATTCTTTATTAGAACTGCACAAAAAATTCAAAAAAGATTATCCAGAATATCTTATTAGTTATTCGACTTTTTGTAAGCTACGGCCATTCTGGGTATTAATGCCTAATGTTCAAGACAGAGAAACTTGTAGCTGCGAGTTGCATGAAAATTTTGATTTAGTCATATCCGCTCTATATAAATATAAAATAATAGTAGAGAAAAATGCAGACGCAGTATTGGCGTCTCTGTGCTGCAACAACGAGAATATCGACTGCCTGACAAGAGAATGTGGACAGTGCAAATCAAAATCTTTAGCATATCAAGAATTTGATAATTCGAAACTAGTGAATTTATCGCTATGGAAAAAAGTAAAAAAAGACTACGACAAAAATGGAGAAACCAAAACAACGTTACAGACGCTGAAAGAAGAAACAACTATTCATCCAAAAGAATTAATAGATGAGTTTGATAAAATAGTCGAAAAATATATGAAACACGTGGCAAATGTTATATCACAACGCCGCTACATAAAACAATTAAAAACAGAGTTACGTGACGATCAATGCATTATTCACTGTGATTTTAGTGAAAATTATAATACAAAATATGCAAATGAAATTCAATCTTTTCATTTCGGCAGCAGCAGGAAACAAATAACATTACATACGTCAGTTTTATATTATAAAAAAGATGGGGTTAAAATCACTCATAGTCCAAGAGCCAGTGAACCCTGAGAGTAACGGTCTTCCTGTAAGGTTAGAAATTTGTATACTAACGGTTTATGGAATTCTACGAGCAATAGCCATGACCTGGCAGGCGTCAGCCCTGCACGTCATCAAGCCCTTTATTTTTTGAACTGTTAAGAAAATTGGATTTCAAAACTTGTTTCTGTAAGTTTGAAAAATTTGTAGGATAAAGTTAATTTATTGTACATCTTAAAAAAAAATTGACAGGCGATTACAATAAGCAGAAGTATATGACAGGTCAGTTAGAAAATGCACAGTTGATGAGATAAAATAAACTTCATCCTGTATACTCGAAATTTTTATATGTCTTCAAATAAACGTCTCAGAGTAAGTATGTGCAATGCCAGGCGGTTTTGAACAGCATAAGACCTTGCCAGGCGAGGGGACAGTTAAGTAAATTGGGTTTCAAAACTTGTTTCTGTAAGTTTGAAAATTTAATAGGATAAAGTTTATTTATTGTACATCTTAAAAATAAATTGACAGGCGATTACAATAAGCAGAAGTATGTGACAGATCGAATAGAAAACGCACAGTTGACGAGGTAAAATAAACTTCATCCTGTATACTCGAAATTTTTATATGTCTTCAAATAAACGTCTCGGAGTAAGTATGTGCAATGCCAGGCGGTTTTGAACAGCATAAGACCTTGCCAGGCGAGGGGACAGTTAAGTAAATTGGGTTTCAAAACTTGTTTCTGTAAGTTTGAAAATTTAATAGGATAAAGTTTATTTATTGTACATCTTAAAAATAAATTGACAGGCGATTACAATAAGCAGAAGTATGTGACAGATCGAATAGAAAACGCACAGTTGACGAGGTAAAATAAACTTCATCCTGTATACTCGAAATTTTTATATGTCTTCAAATAAACGTCTCGGAGTAAGTATGTGCAATGCCAGGCGGTTTTGAACAGCATAAGACCTTGCCAGGCGAGGGGACAGTTAAGTAAATTGGGTTTCAAAACTTGTTTCTGTAAGTTTGAAAATTTAATAGGATAAAGTTTATTTATTGTACATCTTAAAAATAAATTGACAGACGATTACAATAAGCAGAAGTATATGACAGATCGAATAGAAAACGCACAGTTGACGAGGTAAAATAAACTTCATCCTGTATACTCGAAATTTTTATATGTCTTCAAATAAACGTCTCAGAGTAAGTATGTACAATGCCAGCCGAGGGGACAGTTAAGTAAATTGGGTTTCTTAACTTGTTTCTGTAAGTTTGAAATTTAATAGATAAAGTTTATTTATTGTACTTACATCTTTAAAAAAAATACAGGCGAGTAATCGCTAGTTAGTCGCTAGTAGTAGTAGAGTAGTTGCTAAGGGCGTGCGATTGAGAGGTGCAACTGTCCCCTCGCCTGGCATGGTCTTATGCTGTTCAAAACCGCCTGGCATTGTACATACTTACTCTGAGACGTTTATTTGAAGACATGTAAAAATTTCGAGTATACAGGATGAAGTTTATTTTACCTCATCAACTGTGCATTTTCTATTCGATCTGTCATATACCTCTGCATATTGTAATCGCCTGTCAATTTATTTTTAAGATGTACAATAAATAAACTTTATCCTATTAAATTTTCAAACTTACAGAAACAAGTTAAGAAACCCAATCTACTTAACTGTCCCCTCGCCTGGCAAGGTTTTATGCTGTTCAAAACCGCCTGGCATTAGACATACTTACTCTGAGACGTTTATTTGAAGACATGTAAAAATTTCGAGTATACAGGATGAAGTTTATTTTACCTCATCTACTGTGCATTTTCTATTCGATCTGTCATATACTTCTGCTTATTGTAATCGCCTGTCAATTTATTTTTAAGATGTACAATAAATAAACTTTATCCTATTAAATTTTCAAACTTACAGAAACAAGTTAAGAAACCCAATCTACTTATCTGTCCCCTCGCCTGGCAAGGTCTTATGCTGTTCAAAACCGCCTGGCATTGTACATACTTACTCTGAGACGTTTATTTGAAGACATGTAAAAATTTCGAGTGTACAGGATGAAGTTTATTTTACCTCATCAACTGTGCATTTTCTATTCGATCTGTCATATACTTCTGCTTATTGTGATCGCCTGTCAATTTTTTTTTAAGATGTACAATAAATAAACTTTATCCTATTACATTTTCAAACTTACAGAAACAAGTTAAGAAACCCAATCTACTTAACTGTCCCCTCGCCTGGCATGGTCTTATGCTGTTCAAAACCGCCTGGCATTGTACATACTTACTCTGAGACGTTTATTTGAAGACATGTAAAAATTTCGAGTATACAGGATGAAGTTTATTTTACCTCATCAACTGTGCATTTTCTATTCGATCTGTCATATACTTCTGCTTATTGTAATCGCCTGTCAATTTATTTTTAAGATGTACAATAAATAAACTTTATCCTATTAAATTTTCAAACTTACAGAAACAAGTTTTGAAATCCAATTTACTTAACAGTTCAAAAAATAAAGGGCCTGATGACGTGCAGGGCTGACGCCTGCCAGGTCATGGCTATTGCTCTTAGAATTCCATAAACCGTTAGTATACAAATTTCTAACCTTACAGGAAGACCGTTACTCTCAGGGTTCACTGGCTCTCCAGCTATCAATCATTTTGCACATTTAGTGAGTCCCTACGCCACGACGCTGTTGCAATATGGGAGCATTTAATTCCAATATTTAAATACTTGGAAGAAGAAGTTCCAGTAGTAAGATCATTACATTTCATATCAGACTCCCCGTCAGCCCAATACCGGAACAGAAAAATGTTTTTTATAATGTCCTGTCTACATTGGAATTTCCCAAGTCTCAATTGCGTTGAATGGAATTATACTGAAGCCGGGCATGGTAAAGGAGCTGCGGACGGTGTGGGTGGAAGCTTAAAAAGCATCGCAGACAAAGTTGTTGCGCGTGGTACCGATATAGCTGACATGCGATCTTTAATCGATAATTTGAAAAAACATTTCAAGAACGTTATAATAGAAACAGTCGAAGAAGCCAACATGTTTGAAAAAGAATTATTGGTTCCGTCTAACCTTCGAGAGTTTCCTGGGACCTTAACTGTTCATCAAGTTATTTGGAATTCCGATAATGCTGATTGTTTGTCCATGAGAAAACTTAGCTGTGGCAATGAGGAATGTCGGCATAAATCTGTTCGTTGCCCTCATGGAAAACAAATCGGTTTTTACTTTTTGGATGATACTATTCGTAATGCGCAAGAGAAAAGAAATATGAAACGAGTAGATACGAACAAGAAAGCCAAAGATACATCCTTGATAAAATCCTCTGAAAAAAAAATGAAGCAATCGCAAGCCAAAAATAAAGCAAAAGATGCATCTTTGATTAAATCTTCCGTAAATAAAATAAAACGATTGCCAAACAAAAATAAAGCTAAAGATGTGTCCTTAATAAAGTCATCTAAAAATAAACCAAAAATATTAAGCAATACTTTGTTGACACCAAAGCCGTCAAGTTCAAACAAGATTTTACCGAGCAATGAGAAATCAATTATGATTCAGGACAGTATTGATAATTCCAAGAACGTAACACTAATTAAAAGTGATAAAAAACGTCAATTTAGCAAAAAAAGTGACCTAGTACAATCACTTACACACATCAAGCCACTTACTAATTCCAATCTAATCAATTTGCCAGGAACATCAAGGCCTAAACCACAAACAATTTGTAAGAATGCTTGTAAGAGACGTGGTGTAGAAATATCTGATATAAGCGTAAAAGAAAATGACAGTTTTTGGAAAGACTTACCTGACCTGGGAAATTTGATTACTCCATCTATAGCGCAAGACGTTTCACTTCCTACATTTGATTCAGATAACATAGTTGAATCAGATGACGATTTTAACATATTTGATTAGTCAGTAGATTGTAAGTCTTTGATCTCAATTATTTTAATTATTTTTGTTATTTTGCCCACTGATTATATTTTAATAGCGTTAACTTGATTGTTAATTGACCAAAAAAAATATTTGGGGAATGTAAGTACCTCAATAAACCGACTGATTATTTTACGAAGATTTTTTGTCGTTGTATTTTAAATAAATGACAAGTAATTGTACCATTAGCGTTACTTCTGTAGTGAATTATTAATTAATAATCATTTATCATTAATAAAAACAAAAAATATTTGAGTTATATGTTTAATGGCATACTTTATTATTATTTTTTATTATTTTCTTTAAAAGAATACTTTAGAATTTAATTTTGATTGTTAAATGTTGGCAAAAGAGACAAGCAAAGTGATCATTATTGTAGTAAGACATTCAGTTTAAATTTTTATCAATAAGTACTCAGTGCTTTTAGATATCATTGATTTTATACTTGGGTTTGTCTAAAATTATAAATAAAACGATTTTGCATGAACAATCACTTGTTTTAATATGATTTTGATTTCAGTGACACTGATTTTGATGTCGGTGGCATATTTTATGGTTATTGATTTCGGTGATTGTGATTGATTTCGGTGTATCAAAAAAATTTAAATATCTTGCGAACCGTCATACCTCTATAGAGGCCTTAACTACCAATATTTAAAAAAAAAAATGCTGATTTATATGTTATCACTTGTACAGCCTAAAAGTGAAAAAAAAAATTGAACACCGAAGTCACGCAAAACTGCTCAACCCGGAGAATCGCCCACAAGTTATACTCGTCTGGACCCGGCTGTAGAGTGGAGGATAGAATGAGCATTCGCTCGTTAGGTCTAAAATTCTAAATCCACCTTTCAACTCACAGCGGCTCGTGGTAAGACCACCGTTCGGCCCATTTCCTATTAATATCTCGGCAATTTGCGCGGCCATCGACGAACATCGGAAACAAATTGCCTTCTATTTAAATACGACGTAATTAGTCTTCGCGTTGTGCTGGCCACTTTCCTGCTTTAACCTTTTGATCGCAAAGACTGCGTATGACGTTTTTATAAAATAAACCACCAAATTAAAAAAAAAACCGACTTCGACCGATTTCTCCAAGATCCCGGCATCATACCCCAACTTGGTGCCAACGGGACCACCTGGGTCTATTAAAAAAAAAACAGTCGTTTAAAAAAATATATATCGATATCGGTTGGCGTGATATTGATTTATTTGTCCATTAAAGAAAAAAAAAATTATTTATTGAATAAACAAGTCAATCTATGTACATACAAAATACTTAAAACTAGTCAAAAAGACCCCCGCGAGTCGTCCCCGGTGCAAAGGTGCCCATCACACTAGCCGCGTTGCCACGCTGAATGGCGACGGACAATCTTTGCACCAGGTACGAACCCGCGCGAGCGTCAGACCCTCTCTCCCTAATACGTCGTCCCACTCCATTTGTCGATTTGTCGTTTGTCCATTTGTCGTACATTGACTTATGTGGTTTTTCTCATGGATGTCATTGTCAGAACTGGATCAAATTAAAATGGGATCAATCAGTATTTATCAGCTTTCAAATAAAAAAATCATCAAAATCGGTACACCCAGTCCGAAGTTATGAAGTGACGAACATAAAAAATAAAAACACGTATAGTCGAACTGAGACCTCCTCCTTTTTAAGGTTCCGTAGCCAAAATGGCAAAAACGGAACCCTATAAGGGTTACGCCATGTCCGTCTGTCCGTCCGTCCATCCGTCCCATCTGTCCGCAGCATAGCTCAGTGGCCATTAATACTAGAAATCTGCAAATTGGTACAGGTATACATATTAATCATGCGATGCTAACAAAGTGGTAGAGTAAAATATTTTTTCGGGTACCTCCGCAACTGGTGAAGTAAGGATGTTTTTTTTATTTGCCGTAATCCTATAGTGTGGGGCATCATTGAATAGGTCTCTTAAAAAGAATAAGGGTCTTGAAAGAAAGTTTTTTCTAAAGTCTATATTTTCGAAGGTAATCGCTCCAGAAGAAAAAAATGGGTTCCCCCCCTCTAACTTTTGATCCGTAGGTCTAAAAAATATGAAAAAAATCATGTGTAGGGCTTATAGAAAATATACTTTAAAATAAAACTATTTTGAACATAATCGGCCCAGCCTTTTTTGAATAACTACGGAACCCTACACTGAACATGGCCCGACATGCTCTTGGCCGGTTTTTTTAAATCAGTTGAAAAACCGGCTAACTACGAGTCGGACACGCGCATGAATGGTCCCGTACCATTATCAATTTATCATGAAAAATCCCGTCTGTTCATTGGGGGCCCCCTTAAACGTCTATTTTATTCTACTTTTAGTATTTGTTGTTATAGAGCCAACAGAAATACAGCATCAGTGAAAGTTTTTACTAAAACTACCACGGTTCCCGAGATGCAGCCCGGTGACAGACGGACAGACAGGCAGCGAAGCCTCAAATAAAAGCGTCCCGTTTTACCCGTTGGATATGGAAACCTAATTATGGTGAACGTATTGTGAAAACACAAATCA
Organism: Thaumatotibia leucotreta; assembly: GCA_025490895.1. Lineage (NCBI taxonomy): Eukaryota > Metazoa > Arthropoda > Insecta > Lepidoptera > Tortricidae > Thaumatotibia > Thaumatotibia leucotreta. Next base: position 75,924 of record JALPQI010002367.1, read on the forward strand.
AATTATTTATTAACGAAATATTTTGATTTGTGCTTTTATTTTTTCCCCAGTAGTCACACTACTTCATCATCATCATGATATCAGCCGAAAGACGTCCACTGCTGAACATAGGCCTCCCCCAAAGATTGCCACAATGACCGGTCCTGCGCCACCCGCATCCAACGGACTCCTGCGACCTCATAAGAAGGCTCAAAGTCACCCAAAGGGCTATAGAGAGGGCTATGCTAGGAGTCTCTCTGCGTGATCGGATTAAAAATGAGACCATCCGCAGCAGAACCAAAGTAACCGAAATAGCTCTCCAAATTGCTAAACTGAAGTCACACTACTTAATACTATATAATTATTTTTTTTTTGAGCTTCTTTGAAACGTTTTTATTTCAAAAAATACAAGAATAAACTACTAACATAATAAAAATAAATTATAAATAAAAAATTTGTCCCAGGTCTTGCTGGGGAGGTAGAGTGCCCAGAAGGCTGGCCGCATTGCCGCGCTGGACTGCTATGCTGAGTCTTTGCGCGAAATACTGGCCAGCCCTCTGGTCACCCGACGCCTCTATAAGGCGCTTGGAAATTTCCTTATAGAGGCGACGCGCGCTTGGCCCCCACGGCCCCAGTGTTTCAACCCCAAACGCCGCAAATATGTAGTTGCTACCGAGGGCAGCATATTTGCGACGCTTGAGGTCTTCTGCTAATGATGCCGCCGTACCAGCACTAACTCTGGTGCTTGGAATATGGGACGGCGCCAGGGTATCTACACATATAGCATCCCAGACAAGGGGCCGACCCATACTCCAAGGCAACAACGTCATCCCATCGGGCCTTTTGCCGTCGTCCCTAACCAGTCCGTTGGGCTCAAGGACTGCTGGGACCTTGGCAGTGACAAGGGCCCTACGGATGACGTCGTTAATGCTGGCATGGCGTGGGATTCTCCCAGCGCTCCGACTGCATGAGAGGCCGTGGTGGCCCAGACTACCTACCATAGCCCCACATTTATATAAATTATAAATATTGGATGTCATATACCAAAGAAGAAACAACCAAGATCACCAACATCCGAGGTGGGGAGGCGGGGTCCCCACCTCGGACGTTGGTGATCTTGGTTGGTGATTTTTTTTTTCCTTGGTATATGACATCCAATATTTATAATCAAATTATGGTGGTCACGCTAATTAGTTAATGACAGTATTTGAGGTTATTAAATTTCAGATGAAAAATCTATGAAAAACACCATGCCCAGCCAAGATGTCATTCAGCAATCGTATACGATAAGCGATGAGTAATAAATGTATGAAAATGCCAATTTCGTACAAAAATTCATGTGTTCACTTTCATACATTATTATGGTCATGTGCTCATGTGAATTATCGTTATCGCTTATCGTATACGATTGCAGATTCACATCTTGGCTAGGCCTCCAGGTCATTGGCCTTGAAATTTTTTTACCCCTCCGGCATCAAAAGTCAGAAAGCACGGCAAATTGTTTTGTCGCTGATCGTACCAGTAAAAGCTCAGCATAACATTTAAAAAACTTAGCACTATGCCGATGCCGTGGTCTACGAAATAAAAAAAACAATCGAAACATTCACACTATTTGCTACGGTGTTAAACAAAATAGGGTGTTTTATTATTCATTGATTCATACAGTCCCTTCCCAGGTATAATACTGCCAAGCGCTCAGAAAATCCAGTCATCGAAAGAAATACAGTATTCAATGTGAACTTTATTTCTAAAAACATACAGTGGTAATTCAGAGCTGGGTTGAAATCTTTTTAAGAGTTTGCTGAAGTAATGTGGATATCCGGTGTCAACTCAGCTATTACGAGATATAATTTAAATGTTAACTGGTAAACTTTCTGTTTTTTTCCTGTAAAGAGCTTTTTGCTTGTTCGATCGATATGTTCGATTTATTTTATTCATGTAATGTTTATATAATCAGGTTTTTGTACGGGTATGCTCATAAATCCGTGTCTTTAAGTGATCTTTAGGAAATCGTTTTTTTTATTTATTTAGGCAGGCAATAGTTCACTTATTTTTTTTTATTAATTTTTAATTTATAGGTATATAGGTCATATTGGTGAACTTTTACTGAAAAAGCACTAATGCAGTTTCATCAATATGATCAGAATTTTACCCCTAGAAAATTTTACACTGAGTACCCTAACCTATGTATTGTGATATCCTGAATACAGGTAGGTTACTACTTAGTATGAGTAAAGGTGCATTTAGACCAAACGAGCATTCACTCATTCTGTCCCCCACTATACGAAATCCGTTCGTTACAAAAAACGTGATTCGTCACGTTGATTTCGTAGAGTGGGGGATAGAATGAACGAATGCTCGTTAGGTCTAAATACACCTTAATGCTATTAAATAAATAAAACTATTCGTCATTATTTTAGATGTAATATTAAGATTAATAAGCTTACCCCCTTCGGTCTTATAGACATAGGTATTGATAAGACCAAAAGGGACGAATAATACTTAGCGTCTAGCTAAGTTAGGAGATTCATTAAGTACCTACCTAGTTTATATTTTTAAAAGCATTTTTTTAATAAAAATATACTGCAAGATTATTTTCTGCAATACAGTAGGTATAGTTAGAATATCGTGTGAACCGCCGAGCGGAGCATTATGCAATCGCTCCGTGTACGGATTGCAATTAGAAATCATAGCGCAGTTATTATGCATACGTGGCATGCACTATATACATAAAAAAACATATACCTATACAGATACACTATATAATCATAAAAAAACACAATCGAAGGAAATCTTTAAAACTCAATGTCAAACGATTAATTATACAAATAGGCGTGACAACAAGCACTTTTGAGACTTTGCTAGCTGAGCAAAGAAGATACAATGCGAAATTAAACAAAAAATCGGCGAAGAGCATGTCAATGATGGGTTCCGTAGTTATTCAAAAACGGCTGGACCGATTATGTTCAAAATAGTTTTATTTGAAAGTATTCTATTCATGAATAATTTCATATTTTTTGGATCCACAGATCAAAAGTTAGAGGGGGAACACATTTATTTTATTCTGGAGTGGTTATCTCCAAAAACATTCCTCTCTTCTTCTTTTTAAAAGACCTATTCGACGACAGCTCACACTACAGGCTTACAGCAATATCAAAAAATCATCACCACTTTACGAGTAGGGGAGGTATCCCCAATTCTCTTTAGATAGGTATTTTATTCTACCATTTTGTAGCCGTGATTAATTTGTATACCTATACTAAGTTGCAAATTTCTAGTACTAACGTAACGACCAAGGAGCTATAGATAGACAGACGAACAGATGGACAGGCGGGCAGGCGGACAGTGGGCAGAAAGATATGGCAAATCTATAAGGATTAAGGATACGTAGCTCTAATGGGGTTATTCCCACCTGTTACCACCAACTTGACACCAGTGGTAACAACTGGGATTTTTTTTCCTACCTGTTACCACTGGGAACAACTGGGAATTAAAATTCCCAACCGTTACCACTAAACTAATTGGTGGTAACTACTGGGAATTCTTTTTCCCAGTAGTTACCACTAAGTTAATATTTAGTAGTCCTATTGCAATAGGATATCTAGTAGCCATAAATTTTGTTATACAATGGTAACAATTTCCAGAGACTATAATTATTATAAAATGTTATACTACAAATAAAGACGAATTACACAGATTTTTTATTCAAAACAAGAATATTTCAATATTTCATTTTTCGTGTAAGTACCTAAAACCACTTGTAGTTATAATAATCTCAAAAAAGGATTGAGATTCGTAATCAGTTAAAACAACACGATGAAAAATGAAAGTAATCCCTTCTACGAGCCGGTCACCCGTCATCCCTTTTTACCTGCCCCTATGATAATCAAGTCAGTAGTTCTTAATATTTTTTGTTCAGATTCAGAGCAGGTAATACTGACAACATATTTAAAAAAAAAGTTTAAAAAATATTTTCAAAATGTATTCATTTTTAGTGAAATTCGATGGTTTATAAGATATTTTATAAATAAAGTAATATTCATAAAATTAGCTCCTTATTAATAACTGGCAAAGTATTTTGTGTATATTCTATTAAAAACAAGCACATTACTAGTAAAGTACTTGGTGGTAACAACTGGGATTTATTTTTCCCAGTAGTTACCAATAAAGTGATTGGTGGTAACAGTACTCTGGTGGTAACAGGTGGGAAAAAAAAATCCCAGTTGTTACCACTGGTGTCAAGTTGGTGGTAACAGGTGGGAATAACCCCTCTAATGCCAGTCGAGTTTGCGTATCAGGGTGCTTAGACAAGTTGCCAATCGCTAACGCTTAATAAATAAACAAAACAAATAAATTAACGCGTAAACGAAAAGCAGCTTAGTCCTTGTCGCACTAATATGAAAGAGTGCCAGAGAGAGAGGGCAAACTACGATACGCTACTAACTACTGTGCAGTGATTTAAGTGCAATATTACTTATGTATAGTTATGATAATATTAATAGGTACATAAGTTTACTTGACATTACATTAAAAACCAATATGCCATGAAACGAAAAGTAAACAAACACAGTTAAATAATTATTTTTCAATAAAAAATCACTGGTAATTAAGTAACAATGTGTAGATAAAATTGTTTTAATACATTTATTCCACTGCATTTTCAAATTATAAGTATAATTTCCTCAGAATATGGGAAATATTAAAATATTTACTGGTTGGTATCTATGTCATAGTAGTCCTAGAATTGAAAAACGGCGGATCCATGAAATGCGGCATAGTAACAGATTACTGAATATTATGACGTAAAAAGTAATGAACCTAGCTTGTCTAGTGCTAAGTATTAGTAATTCAAGCACAAAGGATCTACCATATTTTACTTGCTGGCCTCCAAAACAAATCTCGAGGCAACAATCGTCCTGCAAACAGCAACATTACTGTAAATACCTACAAGTGCTCACAAAAGCACTTCCAAATGTGCCCTTACAACTATCGACTCCCGTTAACTGTAATTGCACGTGTATTGATCAGAGGGGAACGCTCCCTTTTTCAAAATGGCGTAACGCTATAGAACGCCTGTGCCACTTACTTCGTACGCGCGCTTTCCGTATCTCCAGGGCTTTTCTACAGGGTGTAAAAAATCTCTTAATGGAGGCACAAGGATTCCGAATTGGAATTTAGATAACCTTTAGTATAATATAACAATAAATAATATTATATTTTGTGCAAAAAATATATAAATGTTTAAAGAATACAAAACAAAAACAAAACATTCAGAAAAAAAAAACATTTTTAAAGTAGGTACCTATACAGCAAGTTTTACATGAAGTATTATATTTATTGTCAAAGTTCTACCCTAACAATTATGAACTGTAGGTACATAAGTAAACTTACTTTTAGTTAGAATTACTATAGGGACCTACATATTTTATACATGCATAAAAAATCTTCATAACAGTACCTGTTGTAGGGTTAGCTCAAAAAAACCTCTAAACCGTACAATTTTTATACATAAATTAAATCTAAGTAGCCCAACTAACCTAACCTATATCTAAGATTGGCCCTTGTGGAAGGATGTTGGCGGTATTTCCTCGCAGTATGGCAATGCTGATGCGTTGTGCGAGGAAATCGCCAGCTCTTCGGTCTTTAGCTAAAAAACCTCTTAATTTAAGATTATAGGTAAGTATAAAATGAATCCTATGCCTGATATAATATAGTCCGTATTAGATTTACACACTGTATACTCTCATGAGGGCAAATAAACAGATATAGGTTGGACAGGTGGAATAAATATTGAATTATTTACATTATTATTTGATAGCAAATTTACTGAACATACACAAAGATATCTTTTCGGATTACTATGTAACTCATTCTATAATTATTGGTGGCTAAACCAGTTTTGCAGTTTATATTGGGATAAGTACGATTAAATTAACTATATGTACAATAAACAGTTTGATTTAATTGTACGTGATTTATTTGTAAGTTCTATTTATTTGTAAATATATGAACTGAGATAAAAATAGTTATTTAATATTTTATTTTAATTTATTAAACTTGAAGAGAATCTCTGTATAATCGTGATGAGTGTCGTGAAACTGATAACAGTGGCACCTAAATAACTTTCTTCAAAATACTAAAGTTCATTCAATTGCTACTCATTTGTCTCACGTGATATCAAGTGTCGATTAACCTTAGACAATATACTCGTACCTAACAACTAAATGCCCATTCGTTTCGCCAATCCGTTTGCCCAACGTGCCGATTATGGGTATTTACCTCCTAATGCGTCTATACGCATATTATAGTTAATAGGAGAGGTCTACGTCCAGCAGTGAACTGAGATAGGCTGATGAAGAAATGCCCATTCACTCTCGAACTATCACTTATAATGATTATAATCTCGTAGTGTACCCATACGCAGTACCCTTCGTATCGATCTCAGTAGCCCTACTATGACACCAAGTATCGGTAACGTTAAGTTTTTCTCGATAAGTACGTAAAGCTGTATGCCTAGCACAGGATCAGTGTGACAGTATGTCGCCGCGACATAAACTTATCCATCCCGCTTTTATTCATATAGTTAGTAAAAGATGGAAAACCTATCTCGCGGCGACATACTGACATACCAATCATGTGCTAAGCGTACTGACCTGCTACCGCGAACATCGAAGTTCGTAAATTTGGAGGATTTTTCTCTGTCACTCCAACGAAGGCGTCATTAGAGTGAGAGAGAAAAATCCCCGTTTGCGGGTTTCGTAGCGTAGGGCCGCAGGCAATCGTGCTCGCTCGAAATGGCAGTGTAAGCGCGATATAATGCTTTACGTATCGAGTAGGTAGTTAAGGGTCGGAACTATGGTTGCAAAATTTAACAAAACTTGTCAAGTGGACTTGACATAGCACATACATCCATAAATAGTACACTAATATAGAGAACGGGAAACGAAGGGTTACAGACCAAGTAGATATATCTGGCCGAAGGAACTGAGGCCAGATAGGAATACGCGGCCTGTAACCCTGTTTCTCGCCGAGATTTGTATAGTGCTTTTCTCAAACTTGCCATGAAATAAAACGAACTGATTTCGCCGAACCATACTATTTGATTTGTAAATAAACAAATAGTACAGTATCGTACAACATTAAAAAAAACATTAGCGCTTAATTTTTTTTTTATCTGTTTGAGGTATCCTGTTACCTGGTGGTATAGACATTAGTTCTTAAGTAATTTTTTTTTCTGTGGCTGAATGTCAAGATACAGTGTCACAATTTGACGTTTCAAAACAAAAGACAGTTTGTTTGCAGTCCTAGGTGTGAAATAAATACATGAAATCTCTTTACATATCATTGTAGCATATGCCACCGGATACATAGTATTTCCGGGTTTAATTTAAAGTAAGTAGTTACTTATTAATTTTGATGTTAACATCAACATTCCGTAGCAAGTTTGAGAAAATATACATATCTACACACCCACACATTGTAAGTTTAAGATTGGGAATAAAATTGGATAAGTACAGATTTTTCAATAATATTCGTATTTTTCTTGGTGTTCCCATATGTAATCCTACGCCAGATCAGACGACGCAACGGAGCCACGTCGTCGTTACGTCGCCTAAATCAAGCTAGTTTTAAGTTATTTTTATTTTGTAAATTTTTAGTTCACAGTGACTTGGTTTTTACTGTAATGCTGTGAAACTTATTGGAATAAAAAATAAAAATAAAATAAATGTCAATTTTAAAGTTTTGTTAAATTTTTGCACCCATAATTCTGACCCTTAGGTATAACGTATCCCTGATTTTCCAACTCATGGTAGGGCTACAGGCAAGGCAAGGGTCGTACCCTCGCAAGATCGCTCACCGCTCATTGTTTGATGTGACGTTCCATCCTTCACCCGGACCAGAGAAACATTTTGGCCTCTTGATAATTATATCAAGTATCCGGAGTCCGGTCTACGATGTCATCAACATGTTTTGAAACATAAATCTGGGTTACTTTGGCCATAGCGTGCTCAAATCAAAACCTCAACTCGACTTATATTGATCGGCTGTTTAGTTTCGCTTTCAAATTTTTTTCTCACTTACAAAGGCTCTCGCTAACAGAGGTTGTAACTGTTAGTAGTGTCGCTTGTAGTGGTCAAGTATATGTTTAAATAAAAGAATATTATTATATTTTATTTCAAAAAACACAAGAATAAAGTACTAAGACATTAAAAATAAATTATAAATAAAAAATTTGCCCCAGGTCTTGCTGGGGAGGTAGAGTGCCCAGAAGGCTGAAGACAAGATAAAAGATGAAGACTTAAATAATATTGTTTTTATTAATCTAGCATCTTATTACAAAATACAGCCAGAAGAACATTAATTTCATGACAATTGCCTTCAATCAATTTTAGAATGTGTTGAATAACTTTCAAACTTTTAAGTTTCCACTGCACAGTGTTGGACTCTCTATTTCATCTACTTATACCTAATGTGATTTATGATTTAAACAAGTTTCAAGTACATATTTCAATTAAAAATGTACACGTTCTTCACACAAATCTTCAACCGTTCAAATTTGACCCTCCTTAAGGGATGACTATTAAAATACGCTGCACGCTGAAATCATTCGTCTTATTTTTATCAATAATCTTTCAAATAATACAAGTCGATAGATTCAAAATTACGTATTTCTCATACAGACTTTCAACCAGATTTTGACGCCTACGTTGTATTTTTCATGTGGACTTTTTGAACAACAATAAACGCTTAAATAAAAAAACAAAATCGCCTTAAAACATATACGTATTTCAAATTAAGTTACTTTACTCCACGAATACATTTACTAACACGGAAAAACTTCATAGTCACTTTTTAGAAAAATCTAATTAACGTAAGTAATCATCTTACAATGAATCTTCCAATACACTATTCCCTAAAACATATACATATTTCAAATTAATTACTCTTCGAATACATTTACTAACACGGAATAACTTCAACAGCCACTTTTTTAGAAAAATCTAATTAACGTAGGTAATCATCTTACAATGAATCTTCCAATACACTATTCCCTGCGAAGTCTATTGTAATTTT
>JALPQI010002368.1:0-106394 GCA_025490895.1 Thaumatotibia leucotreta
ACTGGGGTAAACATGTCTTAAAAACAATCACATGATGTGGTAGCAAAAGATGTTTAACATTGTGGATTCTAAGAATGTCATTCGCATAAATTGTTTGTACGTTATCGTAATTAAAATGAGGACTATTTTTATTACAGGCACAGTCTTTTCCCTGGTCGTGTTCAGCAAGCTCCTCAAATGGCACGACTCGGTGCTGGGCATCATCTCCACCTTGAGCAAGATCGCTGGCTCCTTCATCTACTGCTTCGCCACCACGCCTACGGTATTCTATTTGGGTTTGTACAATAGGTATTTTTATAATTATTTAGAAAATAAGAATTTTGTAGATCTTGTGCAATCTTTCCTTTCATTGGTGCATTCATCCTTCTGCATCTGCCTGGAAAACGATTTGTTTATACACAGTTAGTAGTCAGTGATTTTTTTTTTAATTCTGTGTGAAGTTAGATGCACGTCTGTCAACTTTGTTAGTTGTTTATCTTATAATAAGGGGAAATTGAAAAAGTCTCCCAATTTATCAAATTAGATCCTAAGTCCACGAGTTCAAGTATGGCTGGAGGGAGTGATTCTGTAATTACTTTTCTTTAGTTTTAAAGTTTTGCTTGTTGTCATATTGCAAAGTTGTCTCCTACGATTGCAACTCTTTGGTTGTTTTAATTTTTTGCAGTACCTAATTATATTGTAATACCTACTTAAATAAAATAATGTAGGTATATGAATTCAGTAGTGAATTAGGCATCTAAAATTGTAATTACAGTTTAAACCTGACTAGCATTTTAATCACAAGCTACCTCCGATCCTAATATCAATAAATCACTACTTTTATTGTTTTCTTGTCACATCATCATCATCATATCATCAGCCTATGATAGTCCACTGCTGAACTGCTAATTTCTACTTAATAAAGCTGAGAGTTTCTGCGTAGAAGTAATATGGAGATTCCTTAAGTACTGCCAATTGATTTGCCAATTCATGAAATATTACCAAACCCGAAAGCGCTTTTTCACCATTTCCAGAAACATTGTCGTAGATAGTCTCTTTAGGTAGGTAAATACTTCAGTAGTATTTAAAACCAAGCAGTATTTCTAATAAATATTTGCTTTATTTCAGCTCCTCTCGTAGAAATATTAAATGGCACATCGCTTCTTTCAATGAGATCCATCATGTCGAAGCTTGTTGCTCCTGATGAACTTGGTAAGTTTATAGTTTATGGCTAAGTATTAGTAGGTTTGGAAAATGTTAGAAACGCTTTTGTTTATAAAGATTTTTCATTAGCATTTAGTTTTAATGTAAGGTAATGAAATAAATAAGTACCTGAAGGGTAATTCCTTCCTTCGAGTATTCTTACATTAAATAAGCAAATTTACATGTTCAGATATACAAATTCTTAAGTTACTTACTGAATTAAATGTGAAAACATAGAAAAATAATGACATAGCCTTTTAATAAATCATGAATATCAAAACACTTAACTTCAACTTACCAAATAATGTAGTTGTTTAATATATTTCACAAAAATAGTAATTTATCTAGACAATTTAATGCTTTGGAAAAATAAAATAAAACCCAACTCTAAAGCACACTAATAATTTAACTTAACTCATAATTATCATAATAACTACGAAACGTGTTAATAACGAGAAAACCTAAAAATAACAACAATGGAAATCCCTATAATTAGTTAATTACCTACTAGCTATCTTGAACAATAAATTATCTAGCTTCTAGATAGTGACGTCACGCAAATAAAACAGCTCGAGGTAAAAACACGTTAATAAATGACGTGCTGCTATGAACGTTTTATGCACATATAGGGTAGATACAATTTTTGTAAAGGTGCATTTAGACCAAACGAGCATTTGCTCATTCTATCCCCCACTCTACGAAATTTGTTCGTTACACAAAACATGATTCGTCGAAATCCGTTGATTTCGTAGAGTGGGGGATAGAAAGAGCGAATGCACGTTGACTTGGTGGTTTTCGTGGTTTTCATATAGGTAGGATATAATTGAAGGGATGTTTACAAAAAAACAAACATAGCTGACTAGAACAGTTGACACTTACCGAGGAACACATTATTTCACAGTGTGTCAATTATCCCAGTAAGATATGTTGTTTGTGTAAGCACTTTTTAATAGGGATGATCACTGTATCGATATGTATCTATCTAGTAAATATATATTGTAGCCTGGTAACCACATCATAAGCCTTAATTCAGCTTACGGTGTAGGTACTAGGGACTACTTGTTTCATTTACCACTCTTTAAGACGATTCAAACAAGTTCAAAGTAAATAAAAAAAAATCTTGATTCCCCCAAAATTTTTTTTGTGTCCTAAGAGTGGTAAATGAAACGACTAAAGAAAATACAGTGGGCAATGAAAGCCTACATCAATAAATTTAATTTCCCAGGTAAAGTGAACTCCATATTCGGCTTGACTGAGAACCTGATGCCTCTCATCTACGTCCCACTGTACACCACCGTGTATACGAACACGATGGAGGTCCTGCCGGGAGCTGTGTTCCTCATGGGGGCTAGTATGACCATACCAGCGGTGGTTGTCTTCTTGTAAGTCTTGCTTCCATACTACTCCATCCATACTACTTGGACCAAGGGGGAAGCCATGATCTCTTAACCTTAACGCGTGACTTTTTTTGCGAGAAAAAATAATATTATGATGTTCAAATAGAGGTTTGCGTTCAGGAAAAAAATTAAATTAGAAATCAGTAGTTTGTGAGAGAAAATAGTTATTTGTGTTACAAGGGATCAAATAGATATTTTTCCGTCAAGATCGTGTATTGTATCTCGAATGAAGCGATGGATTCCACAATAGAATCTTGAATATAGTGAGGGATTCTAAAGTGGAATCCCGAGCGAAATGAGGATTTCAAGCGCTAACGCCCAAGACAAAAATAAATTTGATACCGCGTGACACATACTACTTTTCACACCACCTATCAGAAAAATTAAAGATATATCACATATTTAATGTTTATACAAATAATCGATTCTGAAGAAATCCTTATCAATTATAAACTTACTGTTTATTTTCATATTTTATTGTAATTTTTTAAGCTGATAGGCCTTGAACAGAAAAGTGCTACCTCCTAGCAGGGAAGAAAAGACCCGTATTCGAGTAGGTGGTGTGAAAACAATTTTTCCTTTGCCATATCTGGGAAAGGAACGAAATAGTACTTAGCGACTAGGAGATTTTTATGAATAAGGGAGTTAGCATATATTTGATTGCTTCGCGGACTTATTTTTGCGAAAGACGTTTATGAATAAGGGGGTATTATCAAACCGGGATCAGAAAGGGATTTGAAAGTACTGTTAACACAACAAATGATTAATTAATCTATTGTATGTAAATCTCTGCACTTAAACCATGCATATATAAATATAACTATGGATATATCCTATATTTACTTATACACTGTTGTATCAACAGTACTTTCGAATCCCATTCTAATCGCGGTTTGATAATACAGACAGGGTGCTTAGACAAGTTGCCAATCGCTAACGCTTAATTGTCAATCGTAAACAGAAGGCAGCTAACTGTCTTTGTCGCACTAATATGAAAGAGAGGGAAAACTACGATACGCTACTAAGCGCTAGCGATTGGAAACTTGGCTAAGCATCCGGGACAGGCAGTGTCTCCTTAAGCTAATATCGTCAGTTGTAATAATGAAAGAAAAAAAGAATTAATGTAACCACCAAATGACGATTTTTCAGGAGGGCCCAAAAACGAATTTGACATTTATAAAGTACCTATGTTGTATCTTTTTAGTTAATTATCCTATTGAAATGATATTTATCTTGTTTGTTTTATTTTTGAGAGGTCTATTGGATGCACCGTTACTAACTGCGGCCACAGTTATAGTTCAGGAAATGGCCGGTGCTAACGTTAAATATTTTGAAAAAAAATTGGAGATACATTAATAGTTTAACGAAAATCATCAAAATGGGATTTCGTTATTTAGTGTAACTCACAAATTGTAACGAATTGCTTATGAGCCATACAATACAGATGTCGCTTACAGCATTGACTTTTATAAAAATATGGTGAGTACAAATTAGGAAGGACATAATTTTGTACTGACAAATTCGTACTTACGTTAAAATACTGTCTATGATTTTTTTAAACCTTTACATAGGTACGTTAATAAAAAACGTAGTAACTTAATAAAATGGCAAAGTTTTGTTAGCGTATTCGACATTTTTTTCTGGGTATCAATATTTTACACCGTTCGATAGCGCAGAAAATTTGCAGTCGAACGGTATACTTAACTCAATTTCGCCATTTTGGTGGTTACATTAATTCATATTACAACCGACTATATGTGTACCGGTAGCAGTGGGCACAGAGAGGCTGGGCTGATGATTAAGTATCAACAAAATTATAAAAAATATAAAACAAAATTGCTATCACCGTAATCACTAACAATAAACTTTATTAATCTATTTGCAATATTTGTTCAACCTACCGTATGCCCTTGACCACCAAGGGCATCTTAAGGTGCCGTGACTAATAATGAACACTTTTTTTAATTCTGTAAACAATAAAGTTTATATTGGCTCTCGTACAGCAATGATATAAGCATTTACTTATCAAATTCCTATTTTGAAGGAATATGATAACTAGTGTGGGAAATAAATATTAAGTAATTAGTAATTCTTGTGTCGCATGTATTTTGCGTAACACCTTTTTAATGAAATATAATGGAACTGCCATTGAAGAGTACAATATAAGTACTTTAAACCTATTGTAAATCCGTGTGTATTTGTATACATTTTTTAGTAAACCATGATTGAGCCACCATTGATTAAGGAAATAGTGTATGTAATCGTGTCTTGCCATCTATAAGCCAAAGCTGAAAAATTATCAACATTTTAAACACTTCAAAGTCACTTGTGGATACATTGACTTAAGAGTTTGTGATCCATAAAAGTCAGGAAACACAGATGTTAGAAAAAGTAACATGCAAAATAGTATTTCACACAAAAATAACAGAATCAACTCATTGTTACATGAAACTAATTTATTTGTAAATCCACAAATGAAACCAAACTATTACCAACCAATTATTTTTAAGTACAGATTGTCATCATGAAGATACTTACGTAGGTACATGTACCTACTAACCTTATCGTTTTTTTTTTCAGTTGGCTGTTCTATGAACACAGGAAGGGAGTACGTCGGATAAAACAAGAAAAAGATGGTGTCACCGAGCCTCTTAATGGCACGGTAGAGATCCCCTTAAATAAAAGTAAAAATGAAGATACTATAGTGACAAATTAGGTTAAAGTAAACTGTAGTTCAGTTTTAACTTAAGTATTTTATAGGGTTTTTTCTATGTAAGATACAGATTTTTAAATAAAAATTATAAAGTTTTCATGTTTTTTATTGTAAAAAAGAGTCTATCTTAGATACACTCGTTAGTTATACGCCGCATCTTCAACTTACACGAACAGAACTTATTATATTTTTTAGTCTATTTTTCAGAAGTCATAAAACTATAGGATTTTCTTTTTCTTTGATAAGTGTTCGATGAGTGCTTTCTTATTAGGTAATTTAAAATGAATATTTAAATGTAGATGTAGATATTTTGTAGTGATATAACAAAATTAGAAAGTGATTCTTAGTTTCAGTTTTATTAAATCATTTTCAGACTAATTTCAATTACCGTTAACGCGTGTTACCATGTTCTTATTTTGTTACGATTTTTGTTTAATGTTGCATTGTTATTGGTTATATTATTGTTTGCTATATTATTGTGTGCGCAGCACGTGCACATTCTTATCGTAGGAAATATTATAGTACACGTGTGCGTTCAATATGTATCTTAAGTCGCTGTGTTGTGGTTGAAATTCCTCTATTGCTTTAAATAACCAATCTAATCATTTAGGGTCCAAATTATTTTAGCGTATAGTCCATTTCAATACGAAGCACAGTGTGGAATTTTTCCTCAATTTTGCGAAAGTGTGATTAATTGTTTAATTTATCTGCCATGTCAAATAACAGCGAACATTGAAACTCCCGTAGGTCTATGTATCATAGTTCTGGATATTTTCAAAAAAGAAATAAACATCCATAGAAGTCCATAGAAACCTGAAAACTGGATTTACTCATATTTAATGCCTATTTTTTTAAATAATTTTTACGTGTTTATATTAAGGTAATTTTAATACACCGATATCATTTATCAAACATTAAAATTGATGACTCTAGAGGACGTGTCGCAAATTTTCTTACAATTTAAAAAACATTTTTTTCCTCAATAATCCCTCGACGGTCGCATTTTATTTTAAAACTAACGAAAACTACATAAAATGCTCTACTCGCGAAAAAAAAATCTAATGCAAATATTGCAGGAATAGTGAGATATGAATTTTTAAATAATTCAGTCAGGGTTGTCACTTTTCAAGTGTACAAGATTACAAGTGTACAAGATTACATGTTTGATGAGTTTCTTGGCTAACCCCCACCCCCCCCCCCCCCCCTTGCAGTCTCACGTGTATTTTTCTCATTCAACTAAATTTTAAGAATTCTTTTAATTTCGCGAATTCCGTCATGAATGTCAATTACAATATGTACCTATTAAACGTGAGTGTAATGTGATTCCTAGTAGGTACTATATGTGCTACTTGAAGGACAGGTAGAAAATAACTTGTAATACGTTAAAAATCTTAAGGTTTATTTATTAACTATTCGTCGGTCCAGGGATTATCCTGGTTAGTTACAATCACCACAACAGGTGACACTTTTACCAGCATGCATGTAGCGGGCGAAACTTCTTCGACATCATCTTCATCTTGCCACTTGGCGTCATCGTTTTCCCGGATCACGCAAAGGACCTCCTTTTGGGTTCTAGGATTCGCGTTGGTCGAACTACTTCTACCCCTAGAGCCTCTTGTGCACGGCTCTGTGCAATTGCACTTTTTTTGCGCAGAAATACATGCCACAGTCCGCGCACAGTCTCCCAGTACTGGCCCTTGGTCCTTGGGGCTTGGACAATACATGTCAAATGGCAGGTTTCTGAAGCCCTTAAGAGTCGGTGTAATACCAAGTGACTGGCGGAGCAGAAATAGAGCATAGCTCTACCATCATGCTCTGCAGGCTTTCGTTAGTTTTTCATCCCACTCAATATTTTTTCTTAGTTTGTTCATCGTCGAAAACTACACGTGAAGTCTCCTTGTAAACCTATCGTGATCTTTCGTGATTTTTTCTTGGACCCCCTCCTCCCCTATAGGACCTCGCGTGAGAAGCACAAGCCCTTATTTATTTTATTAATATTTGAAATACTGTAGGCTATTTGAAGGGTCCACGGAAAAAACATGTCCAGTGCTTAAAAAAATCAGGGCAAATTCACACCTTATTCTGTCAAATGTAAGGTGGTTTTTCCTTCTGTAATTTGAATTGACTAGACATGTTCTTTCCGGGGACCCTTCATTTATTTATTCTCTGGTAGCTTTGAAGATGAGTCCGCTTATTGGTCGCTGGTCATAGGTAAAGGCATAGTACTTAGGTACCATTTAATTAGACTTTCCTGTTTCAGTCGTAATAAGTATTTGGCCATTCGATTGCGTCTATCGCAATGCACATGAGTTGAGATGCATTAGTTAAGTTTTACGTTGTTTTAAGTTGTTAGACCAAATTCGGGCACCACTAATGACGGAAATACTGCTCAGACAGCATTTTCAGAAAAAAAATCGTAAGATTTATGCCGGAATACTCAGTATAGAGCAGTGGCTTATCGACGATTTTCACACCATTTTAGTAGCAGCTATGTTGCTAACGCTTTCCGTGTATTTTGTACATCTGTGGCTGAAAAGGTAGACAGGAAGACTACAATTTTTGTCTTTTTCGGCGTGCTCTCGATTCTTCGGATTTGTCTCTCAAAGACCGACGTTATAAACAAAAACTACTACTGTACCGGATAAAGTTGTGACAGTTTTAAAGCCTTCTGAACGACATGCTTCAGTAATACCCGAAATTAATGAAGACGAGAACTTGGCTTGGCTCTCGCAGTTGATGAACGTCTTTATTATGAAGAAGATAGACATAAAAATCCTTGGGCGAGCGAAGCGTCTCCGTTTCAGCTTTACCAAAAATGCTTTTAACGGTAGCGGACTCTTCTGAAGGTTTGATAAATATTTTTAATACAATAAATATTGTTTTCAGCTTTTTGAGTTTTCGCAAAAAAATAGTTAGTAAAAAGGACGTAAGCGACTGAGCGATAAGACAGATTTAGCTTGCGTCCACTTATTGGAACAGACTAGCAACTACTACACTAAGCCATGGCCCGACATAATAATAGCCAGTTTTCAGATTGTGACAACCCTATTAACACAGAAATGAGCCAAAACCATAGAAACGCTATAAGTCCTAGGTCCGACATGATAAAATTGTGAAAATTTGGTACATAATAGGCACACTACTCATACGTCTTTTAGATTTAAAATAAAATGCGACCGTCAATAAATCATTAAAAAAATTGATTTTATAAAAAAAATCTAAAAAACGTAATATCATCAAAATAATCAATTATGCAGTCCTGTATTTTTTTTATTTGGTTCAATATCGTTCCTTCAAAATACAGAAAAAATATTAGCGCATTAATTTTGCATTTAGAGGAAATAAAAATACAAACATGTTTTGATGACGTCATAAATGTAATCTTAAACATTTTTTTTCTCAGAAACTAAATACGATAGACGACTGGGAGTTTTTGTATTGGTTTTCTTATAAAATGTTGCAATCGCTAAAGCCAAGAAAATGTGGTGAACAAAACTGAAGGAATATTTCACACTGTGCGAAGGTCCGATGCTACTCGAATCTTTTGTCATTTATTGGTCCACTACAAATTATGTAGCACCGATGTATGCATAAAATATCACGCCACAAAAGGGTCTGGCCAGGTATCTTTTGTTACCACTGATCCTATTGTTGACGCCTAATGATAATGACTTTGTCAATTGGAATCGGGCCTTCATATTTGAAATGGACTTTACACATATATCGACAATGGAGTCGACATATCCAAACAATCTAAACGTTTGTAGTTAAAGTATGTCCAACAATCTCTGTCAGTAGAAAAGGGCGGGAAATTCAACAACAAAGAGTCGGTTGGTCGAAGGAACGGTCTAATGTCCATAAAACATTCAATTAGCTTTTTTTCTGACTAAGATTATTTAATTTTGACAGAGTATGTATTTATTCTATTATTTAAAAAAATAATTAGTCTGGGTAAGACCAGATACCAGATGAGTTTTTCAAAACTATTTAGCACGTTTAAATTAGCACGTGAATGGAGTGAATGTTTTTACTATGAAGTTTTATTGAATGCGCATGACTTGATTGATTTCGCCGATTGTATTATTATTGTGAACGTGTGTGCCATCTAATATGACATTTTCCTACATTACAACGCATCCTTTGTGACTCGGCCATTTTTACTTCTTGGCGCTTCAAAACCTTTTACTTTAGGCTGTAAAGAAACTGCAACCATAAAAGTTGTTATCAAAATAGGTGCTACATAAAAACGAGTATTTTCGTCTCTTAGATGCGAAAACTATTGTACTTAATGAAAGCTATCTCACTCCTCCAGACATAGTTTTGTATAGCTATTTCTGACATAATCACTGCCATGTAAACTGTATTTTATGGCAATACTATAAGATTTAAAATTGAATAAATATAAGGCGAACAAAACGAGCTTGCTAAAGTTACAACATGGTGCCGACGTCACTAAAATTTCGAAGTTGCTATCTCAAGAACTTGGACTTGCCGAGATTTATTGGAGTTCGTGTTATTTATAAATTCTAGTTTCTAGAGAAACCAAACTAACGTGTGCAAAAGTTATTTAGAACTGTTTCTTTACGGTATAATTTAGATAACGAAGATAAACAAGATGAGAGTTCATTTTTATCTTATTAAGAAGCTAGGATATATTTGTAAATATGCTTGAGTATCAATATTATGTTTATTTACCCCCTTATTCGTAAACGTGTCTTAATATAACAAGCTGCGAAACATCGTTTGTATTTTAACCCTTTCGACGCCACATCAAATACAAAAACTACCAATCAGATGCCATAATGTCAAAAAAATAACAAAACTGAATTTGAACTTTACGCACATATGTGTAAGTCTATGTTACTCTGTGGACCGTTACTTATGTACCGGTCTTTGGCGTTGAGACTATGCGGTGCCCATATCGTCGGTTGACAAGCAAAACTCACTAAGTAACAAATACCTACTTGAAATAAAGCTCTTATCTCAGTTCTGACTAAATACTGACATAAGAGGTTGCTAAGAGTAGTGACAGTTTTTATAGTGAGTTTTGTTTGTAAGCTGACGAATATATCAGTCGTTGGCGTCCAAAAGGTAAATAATTGGTGATAAATATCAATATTTTGTTTACCCACCTTCCCATATATTTAAAAGTCAATTGCATCACACTTGACAAAGAGAACCTTATCATCGACAAGGGAGCTGAACAATTAAAACAGTATCTATATCTGCTAGTGCATACAAATACTAAGCAATCTCTCTTATCTAACCATACGCGACAATATTATGTCAATATTGAGCTAGACTGACATTTATATATTACAGATTAATATTATACAAACAAAGGTAATTAAGGAAAATTAACTTATTTCATTCAGTTGGAGCTCGCACTAGAGACTAACAGTAAAACATAAAAAATGGATAAAAAAATTAAAGAAGTTGAAGAACATAATAACGAAATCGGCAATAAAAATGATTCCAATGAAACATCACCTCTTAAAATTGATGCTAATGAAAAAAGTAAAAATATATCCAAAACAAAAGAAAAACTAACATGGACAGAGAGGATCAAATTAATAAAAGACAACACTACTGTCGAACCAGTTATGGCGTGCTATGTCATGCCAAGTGTATTAGCGTCTTTAGCAACGCAAAATTTAAATTTAGAAAAGGCTTGTCGAGTCAATTTAAATTACACTAGTGAAATATGCGATGCATTGTATTTGCGGCAGACAGAAAATTATACTTACTATGAAGAGGAAGTCCAGAAACTAACAGCTAGTGTGCAAGCGTGGAAGAATGTGATACAAACGGCTTTTCCCGTGTTCCTCATTTTGTTCGTTGGAGCGTGGAGTGACAAAACTGGTAAACGGAAGCCATGCATACTTTTGCCAATAGTAGGCGAATTCCTAACTTGTATAGGATTCATGATAAACACATATTACTTTTACGAGTTACCGGTGGAAGTAGCTGCGTTGACGGAGGCGATATTCCCTGCTGTTACTGGAGGATGGTTCACCAGTTTCATTGGTGTATTCAGCTATATAGGCGATATAACTTCAGTGGAAAATAGAACGTACAGAGTAGGAATTGTGAATCTTTGCATGTCTCTTGGATACCCGATAGCCAGTGCCCTAAGTGGTATATTATTGACTTGGGTAGGCTATTATGGAGTGTTCTCAATATCCGCATCGCTCTATTTGTTTAGCCTTATTTATGGATACTACTATTTGGAAGACGTGAAAAGGGATAATCAAGAGAAAAAGGTAAGAGTATTCAATGTAATGCATTATAGATATCCTTGTATTGCCTCAGAAAGGGAATCCTAATTCCATTTAATCCTAGAACTCCTACAATTTTTTACTTATATCTCAGTGTAAATGGTGCTTGTTTTACGCACTAGTGCGAGAAACAGTTAATTTATTGTACACTTGTACTGAAAAACGCAGATTCTACACGTGCAAAAAGGAAATATGTAACTCGTGTCTATTTGAAATACTCCGTTGGGTCGTGTTTGTGAAAGGTTCTAGTTTTAGACGACGGCCCAAAAGTCGTTCGTATTGTTATTTCGAAACTTTATAAAAGAAATAATAGGCAAAGACAGACATATCTTCAATGGGCAAGAAACCAACAACAACGAGTTAATACTTTACTGGAAAGATAATTTTGTATTCTACAACTTTCGTTTATAACCGTAACTGTCTGATAGCTGTGATAAAAATATCCCTGAGAATATTTTACCCACAAAAAACCCTTGGCAAAGAAATATTTTGTAATATTAACCTGCTTTTAATAAATATCAGATTCGTGGAACTAAATAATAGGCCAAGTTGTCCACCCTTCTTTATTTTTCCGTTCGTTTGTATACAAACTAAGTGTAAATATAGAGGAGTAGGTAAGTAATTCGTTTCCATTGAACCTGACACACGAACTATTTTGAAATAAAATATAATTTCCAGGATTACTACATCGTTATATATTATTATGAAATATAATTTAATGTAAAGTTGAAATATATATTTCTTAGTACCTGGCCGATCGGACTTAACTTTCGAATAGACAATTTCTCTGAAATAAGTTCTAGAATCTAGATAAAATTTGACCGCTGAAAACCCCAACATACACTAATGTCAATGAACGCTGCCAAATAACCAGGAGGCTCCAGGTTCAAATCCTGGTCAGGGCATAACACATGCGTTGCTTAGTCTTGGGGTAGGCAGATCTGCGTAAGATTTTCCCCGGATAATTAATTATAGATCATCATCATCATCAGCCCGTAAGCGTCCACTGCTGAGCCTCTCTTTGCGTACGCCATTTGTCCCGGTCTTGTGCCAATCTTACCCAGAAACGACACACAGATTTCGATATCGTCGGCCCATCGAACTGGAGGACGTCCGACGATTTATTTTTCCTTAAAGTGGGTAGACACCACTTTAAGGAAAAATAAATCTAAACTTCCATCACGTTAAAAGAGATGTACAAAAAATGCATACAGTGATAACTCATTTAAAGGTTAGATACAATACTATACAATACTATTTATTACACACCATAATATCAGTAAAATAACAGATATACAGTGTTATAAGTAGAGATATTACAATGTGCGGTATTATCGCTAAAGAGCGATCTCTTCCAGACAACCTTAAGATAGCAGAATAAAAACAGTTTAAACATAGAATAGGTGATGCTAAAGGTGCATTCAGGCCAAACGAGCATTCGCTATTCTATCCCCCACTTTACGAAATCAACGAATCACGTTTCGTGTAACGATCGAATTTCGTAGAGTAGGGGGTTAAAATAGCGAATGTTCGTTTGCTGAATGCACCTTTAAACAAAAGCAAGTACGGCAATACAAGAATTTAACGCAAAATGTTTTGACAACATTCCTTTGATCTTTGTTTGCAGAAATCAAATGGATGCACAGGGTTTTTAAGAGAATTCTTCGATGTGGGGCATGTCACAGAAACATTCAGGGTGGTGTTCAAGCAAGGAGCTGGCAACAGGCGGCTTCGGGTTTGTCTTCTGCTTATCGTGGTCTGTGTCATATTCGGTCCAATGCATGGTAAGTATTTGTATTTACCTTACCATGGGTATTTCCTGGTAGAAATCGTTGTCTAACAATAATAAGCCCTTATTCCGGACCAATGTATTTTACAGGATTCTACGAAATGTCTCTTAGTTCGGTGTGCCTATTGGCAAAGGCCTCCTCCAACAATTTCCACGGTGGTCTATGTTGTTTCTCTAATTGTGATCTACAGTTAGTTTTAGCTCATCTTTCGACCAAGAGCGCTGGTGTCCTGGGTTTCTACTAATGCTGTCGAAGGGTCTCCCCAAACCTAGCAACGCTTTCGCATTTTTAAGGCAAATTGCCCCGTATCACCATCGAACGGTATCGTCCGAGTTTTTATTTTTCGCTCCTATTTCGTAATAACAAAGGTTTTCATAAGTGGATTTAGGCAAATTCACGTCGATAGATTTGGAGAGACCCTAAGAAACTCGTTATCTATGGCGCTCTAATGTACTAGTGCAGTGTGTTTTATTTGCGAATGAATATTAATGATTTCATCCATACCCGTGTTTGAAATACTTAAGCATTTTATTGTTGTTTCTGTTATGTACTAAAAAATTAAAAATAAACATTGCGTATTCACGATAATCAAATCATTGGAGCATTATGATTCCTTTTGACTTTAAAGAAATACATATATTGTACGGCTTGAAAATATTTGTTTTTTTTTTAATAAATATATTTTGAAAATAGAAGCACTGTGCCAGCGAGATTCATAGATACTAAATTACACAGACAAATCAATTTTAAAGTTGTCCCAGATTTGAGATGACCTTATGAATAAAGCCATAACTTTACAAATAGGTACCTAAACAATGGAAATTAACAATTGTAGTAAAAGCATGCCAACCTTAAGCGCTGAATATTTGCATTATTATTAAGTACCTACTGTGAATGATATTTATAGTATACTCGTACACATGATAATAACTGTTTACTAAAGTAAATCTATTTACGATATGTCGTGTGTAATGCTTCTTATTATTACTTAAATCTCATTTTGTTTATGTAGAGTCGACACGATTATTTATATATTTGATGATTAGTATATTTACATCCAGCAATTGATTATCTTTTCAATTTATGATTACGTATAACATATTAACTAAACAAAGCCACGTGGTGACAGTAAGAATACATTTGTCACGCCTAACCCTCCCATGGGTGTCGTAAGAGTCGACTAAGGGATTGAAGTGTCACTGAATATTAGTTTATAAAATGATGGTGATGGGCAGCAGCATTATCATAGTTTACTGTGATCGCCGACCCGCTTGCCCAGCGTGGCGATTATCGGCATTTACCTCCTAATGCGTCTATACTCATAGTTAATAAGAGAGGCTTAAGTCCAGCAATAGGCTGACGATGGCTATGACCAACGTGATAAATGCCTTTATCAGACAATGTAGTTATTCTATTAAGTACTGTTGTAACAAATTGTTACAACAGTCTTTTAAGTACTGTATTTTTTTCTGAAATGTCATGGTTTTGTCGTGTTTCAGGTGAGTATACCATAATGTACCTTTTCACGAGGTACAGATTCAACTGGGACGAAATGCAGTTCAGTATATGGTCTACATACGGGATCGTGACGAATTTATTAGGTGAGTAAATCGGCTGCCCTATATCAAAACCTAGTAACTGCTTCAGACCAAATTTTACAGGAAAGCATAAAAACATAAAAGTGTCTGCCAAAATTTTTTTTTTTAATAATAGATAAAAAACTGAACATGAATCGGTTGAATACTAATCACTGTATCAATTAACATCGTAATCATATAATTTTCTCTTAATACGCACGTTTTATATCCCTTACTAACTTTGAAAACGTATTCAGCCATATCAATTTCGTCCATATCCCAAGTTCAATACCTAGTAAGGGCCCTTACTAGGTATTGAACCATTATAAACTGGTAGTACCGTCATCTAACTCAAAAGATGTTCTAAATTAAAACCTAGCGTTTTTTTCTGTTAACATAATTGATGTTTTTAAATGAAACGGGCACATTAAGAACAAGATATTTATTAAAAAAAAAACTTATCACTGTATCAATTAACATCGTAATCATATAATTTAGTCTTACGTGCTTTCGTTCTTAGAGTGCTTTTGTAGTATATTCATAATAAATAAATAAACATTATGGTACAATCGTACATAAATCAACCCTAGATCCACAGTAAGCTCAATAAAGTTTCTGTTATGGGTACTAGATGATAATACATATATAGTATAATAGATACTTTAAAATAAATAATTTATATAAAAATATTTATTGCTAGAATATGCTAGTTTTTATCCACATTAATACACCTTTATTTAACAGATATATTATAACCCCCTTATTCATAAACGTTTGATAACTTAACAAGCCGATAATAATTGTTTGTCCCTTTTGCTCTTATGGACACATTGTTGAGACCGAAAAGGACGAACAATTATTAGCGGCTTGTTAAGTTAACAAACGTTTATGAATAAGGGGGTAAGCCTTTATAAACTCACAACAATATGCACTGATTCATTTGAAAAACTACTATTAAATGTATTTGTATTCAATTGATTCATAGCTTTGTACTAGGGCTCACGGTACACGTGTAAACCGCCAAACCGGATACCCGTGTTCTTAAGCCCGATGGTACTAAGAACCCGAATTACACGAACCCGCCGGGTACCCGTGTCCGTGTCCAATACACGGATACCGTTTACACGAAACCGCGTGCTACCCGGGTACCCGGGTACTTAAGACCGAACCGAACGGGTTCGAAATAATTTGAGCAAATGCAAATAAGGTATATTATTGAATGTAACCTGCAGCTTCGTTCGACACTACAAAACAAACGTGTTTAGGAAAGGTCAGCCGACATAACTTTTTTTTGTTTTTATAAATTTTGACTCTATCTGTTACGCAATAAGGTCTATTTGACACAATTAGCCTTCCGCTTATCTATCCATTTGTACTATAGCTCTTAAGTCTCACGACCCATCCTTCGGTACAAAACTTTACCCTTAAAAAGCAGACTTTCTATGCATACACGGCTTCTCGTCAAGGACGTCCCCGAACCCGCGGGTAATTAAGGTCCGTGTAAATAATACCCGTGTACCCGTGTACACGTGCAGACGGGTATTATTTACACGAACTTTAATTACCCGTGTAAATCGGGCCAGAAACCCGTGTACGTGTAACACGAACACGGGTATGAGAAACGTTGACACGAAACCCGGACACGACCGCGAGCCCTACTTTGTACCAAGTTGACAAAAACTAAAGATGGACGGCAAACAGGCAAAATGACCCTATGAGGCTATGACTAATGCCAATAAAATGGGACAAAATAGGAGCCTAGTAAAATAATAAGCCATTACAGGAATGTGGAGGTATTTATATTTAGTGTATAAATACTTAACCTAGTTTCTTTTGCGTTTTGGCTACTGTTGTTATTAATAGCTGCTTCTATCAGGCGTTTCGATCTATGAAACTGTAAATGACGTTTCATTTTGGACAACGATGCAACATAACTATCAAACCACACAAAATTTCAATTGACACGCGTGTGATTGCGCTAGCGCATCGCCGCAGACTGACTGAACACACATACTCTCCACGACCCGCGCGCCCCTCGCACTACGATGCTCAGATCAAAAACCTAGTATGGCTTATTGACCAGGCCAATACCTAGTATGTCCAAGCGACTTACTAAGTTTTGATATGGGATATATGCCTTACTAGGATTTAAACTGGTAAACCGTTACTAGACATGCGACTTACTAGGTTTCAAGGCATTTAAATCTCCGGTAATAAAGCTGATTTACGAGCTGGTGTCTTCGTAGTCGGTTGCGGACTTACTAGGTAAGTCCAAAAACATCAAAAAATATTTTCTAAGAATTTTACCCTTACTAGGTTTTGATATAGGGCAGCCGAAATCTTTTTCAATATACACACGAGTTTTTTCATAGATTAAGTCTTGAAACCTCATCAAGTACAGTACCACATCAAAATCGATAATTTTTATCACTATCGATATAGTCACCGTTCGTCAGTCAATTATAATAGCATGTTCTTTTGTTACTTTTTGTATGTCGGATTTTCCAAGTTATTATTTTATATCATCATCATCATTATTATCAGCCTATCACAGTCCACTGCTGGACATAGGCCTCCCCAATTTCAAGCCACCGTTTTCAATCTTCGCCTGCTCGCATCCAGCTCCTGCCAGCCATCCTGATTGTCTCTCCACCTTGCCTGAGGGCGTCCCATACTACGCTTGCCGAGACGCGGTCTCCACACAAGAACTCATCTATCTCAACGATTGTCGGTTCTACGGCTAATATGGCTAGTCCACTGCCACTTAAGACCATTATCATTAAATTAACTATCAAAATATTTTCAGGCACAATATTCTCAATCAGCCTGTTCAGTAACTACATGAAGTTGGACGATACAATTTTAGGCATCATTTCGAATGTCAGCAAAATTGTGGCTGCCTTTGGATACGCGTTTGCAAAAAACGACTTGGAAATTTATTTAGGTAAGATCATCGTATTATTCTTTATTTTATAGGCTAAGCTTTTTATAGTTTATCTATATAAGTAAAATACAATAGCACATTCAAAAACAATACAAAACATAAGTATAAACACAGTATTAGAATCCTATCCTAGAGTTCCGCCGGCAGCGGAGCGGACTAACGCTGTCAACCTTACTATTCCATATCACAATTGCACCCATCAAACTTCCAACGCACCCACCCACAGAGCTATAGAACTAATTAATAACTTTTTAGTTACGATTCAAAATGCCAATATTTTTTCTGATAGATGGACACAACTTAGACGAAAAATTAACCATTACCTTAATGTCTGCTACTGTACCCTATAATTTTTCCTTTTCATTATTTTGACATAAAATGTTATAACTACTAGAATTATGTTAGCTTATAGATAATTGCACATGTAATGTCTTGGCGTAAGCTGTTTTTTTATATGGTTCTTGATAATAAAAAAGAATAAAGAATGGTTGGGGCTACAGGTAAAAGATCCGCCACCACTTTCTGCGTCTCGTCATCTGCATCTTCCCATGAAGAAGATCCCATTATTATTATTAGAGGCATTTGTGTAGTCCTACTGGCAATTTTCATTACATTTTGTAAATAATTCTCAAAGAAGAATGTTTGCCTTTCCACCAAACACCTAAAAACTACAAGACACCCAACACTGTTTTTAAACTACTTAGTCGATGGTAGTTTTAGAGAATAACCTTTATGTTTGCACAGTAAAACATTACGAACAATAATAGAACGATCAAGGAGTAGATCGAAAAGTTGCGGCTGAGCTGTAATCCCGTCAGCTGTCCGGCTGCAGCCCCGAGGGGGGATTAGCACTGTTAGTTATGCGACAATTAGGGCCGCTATCCACTGCCACTTAATCTTTCGTATGTTTATGAGTAATTATTTTTATTTTATCCATGTTCATAATTTTGAATTTATGGGTAAATTTTGAATTACTTCTACTCAGGATCACGATATCTTTCGATCTCAAAAGGAATAACAATGTCCCAAAATTCTATACATTTTCCTCCATTGTTACCACTGTACAAAGTATATAGAGAAAGATCACAATATAGGAAAATCTAAGGGACATTATATTCCAATTGGGATCAAAAGAGCTCATGATTCTGATTAGAAATAAACCCAAAATTTATCCATAAATTCAAAATTATGAAAACGAACAAAAAAAAAGTAATGCTTTTAGGAGCAGAATCTGTAGTCGTAGCCGTACCTACCATGAGTTGTAAAGTAACAGTTACGTAAGATTTTACGTAATTTCGCTACATAAAGCAGACCATCTCGCTCGTTTCAATAAGTAAGTGCAAGCGCGATAGAATCCTTTACGTATCGAGTAAAACGTTTGGACGCAGTACACCTCCGTGAATGCCCATAATCGCCACGCAAGCGGGTTGGCGATCGCATTAGTGTGTCCACTCCACTATGATGATGCTGCTGCCTATCATCAATCTTAAATAAATAAATGGTCAATGACACTTCACTTAGTCGACTCTTACGACTCCTATGGGAAGAGTGATGACAAATGGAATCTTACTGCCGGCGCCACATGCCAAATATCAATAGCCAAGGCACAGAATAAGTAATAGTACTAAATGAAAATGTTTATTACAATATGTCACTATTATGTAGATGAAACGTGTCTGTTTTAAACTAAGTAACAATAATAAAATGCTGTTAAAAAAGTTATATTTCTTGGATGTGAGAAAAACAATAGTCCTTGGGTTGCGGTGTTCTGTTCTGTAAGAGTTGGAGAAGTAAAATAGTACTATAGTTACTTATTCTGTGGTGAAAGTGAGTCTGCTATTTATATACTTACTAAGGAATTAGTAAATGGGTATTGTAAAGGTTAAAGTATATTCATTTGTAACTTTAGTACCAACTAGTTAATCTGCCATATCTGAGGCAGCCCTGTTGCGTGACTGTGTGAGTTGCGCGTGTACAGACATGCCCGTACGCACACATAGGCACGGACAAATGTCAGATTGAGTTTTTGTATGCTGTGTCCGAGTCCGAGGAGATCAATCGTCGAATCAGACTTGGTTGGGCGGCGTTCGGGAGACTACGCAATATCTTCTCGTCCAATATACCGCAGTGTCTCAAGTCGAAAGTCTTCGACCAGTGTGTGTTGCCAGTGATTACTTACGGATCTGAAACGTGGTCGTTCACTATGGGACTCATTAGGAGGCTCTGAGTCACTCAACGAGCGATGGAGAGGGCAATGCTCGGGGTTTCTCTGCGAGATTGCATCAGGAATGACGAGATCCGCAGAAGAACGAAAGTGACTGACATAGCCCGAAGAATCGCCAGGTTGAAGTGGCAGTGGGCTGGCCATATTGCCCGGAGGACCGATGACCGGTGGGGTCTATTCAATGGACACTATGGTCCCAGTCGCCCTTATGCCGAAGCTAAGCTCAGTTGCCGAAAACATTAAGTCCAAGCGGGAAACTTGGCGCAGTTGCACCCGAGTTATGGATATCTTATGGTTTAATTTTGAACATGAATTAGTGTGAAACTGGGCCACAAACTCAGGAATTTACTACTATTAGTTCGTATTTAGCCCGGCGGGGAAGTTTTACTTCGGCAGATATATTCGGAAAAATATTCCCTGACAAATGATGATAAAAGTATTATTACTATGTGGTTTTTAAAACGGGATGACACATCTTATGAAATGATTTCCTAGTGAATTGGCACTGTTGCAAATGCAAATTTTATATTGATAGGAAAAAGTGTCAGGCTTTGTCTTTTTCATTATCATTTTTTTAACGAATTAGGACGTAAGTTGACGAAATTAACAATGTATCCATCCATGTACACTTTAGGAACTAAACAGTAAAGTTATTAATCAAATTATAATTTAAGAAAAAAATAAAAAAGATGCCTCCGCAGACGGCTTCGTAGACAATGTGACCATGTCATGGTCACTATGGAGGTCGTTGAATTACACAATTTATCATTATTACACGACTGCCAAAAGGAGAGTATATGTGTTCAGTCCCTATGTATGTTTCATATTTTCTTTAAACGCGCAGATCTTCGCGACCACTTAACCGTTTTTAATAGTGTAAGGTATCATTAGAATCCTCGTGACGTCGCGGGTAACATAGGATATGTGACGTCACGTTAAAAACAATATGGCGGCCTATAAATTAAATAATGCCTGACAAAAAAAAAACAATTTTGAAAAAACCTATCGAGTTTGGAATCAAAATGAAGAGCTTTGAACTGCAATTACGAATATGTATTTAATTTATATGTTTGTTACTTATTCTACAAAAGCCAGATTCATTAAAATACAATGAAAGCGCCAAGAATAATATGTCATCCAAATGCTATGATTTGGGTATCAAATTAAAGCATTTTATATGCAGATTGTAAATATATATACAAGTTATATGTTTAAATATATGTTTGAAGAGAAAACTCGAAATGTTCTACATCGCACTATTGAAGTTTTTCTTCGAAGCTTAAGTCGTGACATGACTGTCACAGTTGACACATCTTCTTGACCGCTAAGTGTGTATGAAACAGATACATTGTACATACGCGCTTGTGGTCAAGGGGTAAAATGCACGGCTGCTACGCAGCGGTCGTGGGTTCAATCCCCGGCTCGTACCGATGAGTTTTTAAATAACTTATGTACGATATATAATTTGATATACAGTTAGTAGATACCGGTCAAAAGTTTAAGTTCACTCCATGATTTCGATACAAAATACAGTTTCGGGGGATAAATAAAATAATAAATAATAAATCACAATAGTATTGTGGCCAAACAAAATTGCTATATACGTGTTGTAGCATATGCGCATACAATTTCAAATCGAAATGTCTTAACAAAAATTGTATGAAAAACATATTTTGGATGAAAAACGCCGGCCCACATTAAAGTATCGTATCTTCCAAACTACGTAGGTACATATATATTATATCTAATTAGTAATTAAATTAGGTACATGATAGGTGTTGTAATGCCACTAGAAAACGAGCTTAGTCAGACGATATGGCGCGGCTGGAGAGGAACACTAAGGGGGTTAACATTTGTGCAGGGGAGTTGGTAAGAAGGAAGGTAGGTTTGGCTGGTAAATTGAGTCTCACGCAGCTCGGCCTTTGCCCTAACAGGCAAGCGTGCCGTCGGGCCACGTTCCAGGCCTTTGGCCCTACGCGGCGCTCGGCTTTTAGCCTCCGCATTTTCTCAAAACAAATTTTCGGGCCTGCGGCCCTGAGATTCGTTTTAATGCTACACTTTTCCATCGTATAGCGAAGGAGCGCTGGGCTCTGGTAGCTTGGCCTTCGGCCTTACAAGCCGGCGCCCCTTTGGGGGACACTTCGGGCCTTCGGCCCTACGCGGAGCACGGTCTGCAGCCTTCGCAGGTTGTGGAAACGATCGTTGGGTCTGCGTATCTCCGATTCGTTTTCATGTTAAGTACACTATTTCATCACGTAGTGCGGTAGCGCTGGGCTCTAGCTTCGATTGTTAAGGCAGTTAAGAAGGGCGGTTGTACCGCTTGGGCTCACTCGTCGGGCCTCCGAACCACCGGGCTCGCGTTTGAAGTACCCCGATAATGACGCTCCAGGCCTTAGGCCCTATGTGGAGCTGGGCTTATTAAGAAGCTTGGTAGCTCAATTTCTTGCAGCTCCTTCTTCGACCTCGCTTTAAATTTCTTCCAAGTAACACTTGGGCCATCTAAGTGAAAGTCTTCTCTCTGGACTCAGGCTCCGGTGGTCCGGGCCAGGGCCACTCACCTTTCGGCCTCGCAAGCCAGCGGTCTCCGAGGGACGATTCAGGCCTTCGGCTCTACGGCCTTTGCAGGTTGTCAAAACGATTGTCGGTTCCATTTTAACGTTACACTATTCCGTCGGCTGACGTGGTAGTGCTGGGCTTTGGCGGCTTGGCCTTCGGCCTCGCAAGCTGTCTCCTCTCTGGCAGCTGCTTTTGGCCGTTGGCCCTACACGAGCTCGGCTTTCAGTCCTCGCTGGAGTTCGAAGCGAACCGTTGGGCCCTCTGGTTCGATTATTCGATTTCGATAATAGTTAAGAGGGACGGTTGTGAGGACCGTGTGGACTCGCCCGATCACACCGACACAGATATGGGCTTATTTAGATGCTGGGGTGCTTGAAGAAGCATGGTAGCTCAATTTTCTCGCAGCTCGGCCTTCGGCCTCGCTTTAAATTTCGACGCGCTTGGGCCCGGTCCGGTATCGGTGTGACGCGGTTCGGCCTCCGCGAGCTCGGCTTCCGGCCTTCCACCCTGAAGCTTGCCCTGCGGACTCATTCGAAATAGATTTACATTGGTTCCGGTAATGCTCCAGCCCTCACGCGGCGTGCCCATCGGCTTCGCCCAAAATTAGCGGTATTGGAACTTCTCGGGCCCCCGGAGCGAAGCTTCGGCCCTCTGCAGAATTGGTTTTTGAAATTCTAT
This sequence comes from Thaumatotibia leucotreta, assembly GCA_025490895.1. Taxonomy (NCBI): domain Eukaryota; kingdom Metazoa; phylum Arthropoda; class Insecta; order Lepidoptera; family Tortricidae; genus Thaumatotibia; species Thaumatotibia leucotreta. Next base: position 23,340 of record JALPQI010002368.1, read on the forward strand.
CCAACTTTAAGGAATCTCCAGATTCACTAAAAGGTTTCAAATAAATAAAATAATTAAAAAATTAAAAAACACGACTGCCGTTTTAAGCATACTGAAAAGTAACAAATAATTCCTTCTTCAAGTTAATTCTTGTGAGCGTGTCTACATAATAGGCGCTTGTCTTATTACTTACTATATTTTGTTTCGGTTGCAGTCGGGGAACCTTTCATTACGGAAAATATAAATATATGGAGGTTCCCCGACTGCAACCGAAACAAAATATAGTAAGTAATAAGACAAGCGCCTATTATGTAGACACGCTCACAAGAATTAACTTGAAGAAGGAATTATTTGTTACTTTTCAGTATGCTTAAAACGGCAGTCGTGTTTTTTAATTTTTTAATTATTTTATTTATTTTTAATAATTTTTAAGAAGGTCATCAGAGTTACATAATTTAAGAACAATTAGTAATTTACATTAAGCAGAGCCGGGTCGATTGTAATTTTTTTAAATATTCATCAAACGGGTTACTCGCGTAATTTTAGTCGATAATTGTTCGACATGTTTCGATCCATTTTGGTCGCGGGTACTCTATGATGAGGATCCTCTCCTTTGATGAAAACAAAAAGAAACTCATAACTTTTGTGTTACGAATTAAAATTTTGTGTGACAAGTTTTGGTAGTGAAAAAGTCAGCAGTTTAAATTTTTTTACGTGCGATCTATGTACAATGCACACCAATATAATATATTTTTTAATTTTACGTTTTTTTCTACTGACAAAGGTTGTTACACGGAGTACACACTATAATTAGTTGGACTAACTGTCGTAACACAATTAACGCGATCCTGTTTTTTTTTTTTTTTTAAAGCCTTAACTACGTAGATTTTGTTTGCAATGGATCCAGCTAATAAATTGTTACCCCCCTATTCATAAACGTCTCCTAACTTAGCAGGCCACTAAGTATTGTTTGTCTCTCTCTAACTTATCAATATGTATATAAGAGCGAAAGGGACAAACAATACTTACCGGGTTATTAAGTTAGGAGACGTTTATGAATAAGGGGGTTAGTCTGTGTTGGATTTTAAACTTGATTTGAAATTCATTGAGTATTTTCATTTCAGCACCTCTTCTCGAGATTCTGAACGGGACGTCGTTCATCGCGATGCGGTCTATTGCCACTAAACTAGTTAGTGGGGAAGAATTCGGTGAGTGCACTTAGAGAAACCAATAAAGAGAATTAAATAAATATCTTGGGACATCTTAGCATCTTACACAAATCAACCTAGTTCCATGGTAAGCTCAAATAAGGTTTGTTATAGTTGTGACGTGGCGTGAACACGAACAGTACCTAATACGTTTTTTACTAATTAACCAACAAATTATTATTTTATTTGTTATGAATTAATGTACTGGTTCTACAAGTATAAATATCTATAATTAAACTGTTGAACTCACGTGTATTTAGTCTTGTGGAACTAGCAACCTGACACTGGATCTAAGTATGCCTAGGCGCTACTTTTTAACGATGGAAACAATAGATTTCATTGTAAAGTACTATCTATTATATATCGTCGCCTGGTACCCATATCACAAGTCTTAATTGAGCTTAGGTAGATTTGTGTAAAGCTGTCCAAATATATTTATTTATTATTTATTTATATCGTAAATCAAACGAAAAACGAAATTCTGGATCCGTGTCTGGGTTCAACGCTTGATCATCATCATCATCATCATCAGCCTATGATAGTCCACTGCTGGACGTAGGCCTCTCCTATTAACTACGCGTATAGACGCATTAGGAGGTAAATGCCCATAATCGCCACGCTGGGCAAGCGGATTGGCGCTTGATAATGGAGACTTATAGGCTCTCAGAGACATGTTGCGCGTAATAACAAAATACATGTGAGCTTAACCGTTTAGTTGTATTTATAGTTATTATGTCTCACGAAAGTTTAAATTCAATGAGTCAAAAGGAAAAAAAATATTCACCATTCAAATTTTAGAGTGTTATTCTGAGGTCATCAGTCCTTTTTCGAAAACTTTAAAAAACACTACGTATACAGAAACAAATATTAATTAAAAACAGCCCAAAATAAAGTGACGAAAATAAAAACTACTAAACTATAAATAAAAATCTCAGGGTTTGTATGGAACATCCGATTATTTTTTTATCGAATCGGCTGTCGCTGCCATAATAAAAGTTCATCAATAGTAGGTACCTCAGAATTAATTAACCTCTTAAAATTTGAACAGTGAATAAAAAAAACCCTGAAAGTTTCTTGTATTCATTTGTTCGTTATTTATCTAGGGAAAGTGAACTCACTCTTCGGGCTCGCAGAAGCAACAATGCCGCTGGTATATGGCCCGCTTTACTCCCGGGTTTACATGGCAACCCTCAACGTATTACCCGGGGCTGTGTTCCTACTCGGCGCTGTCCTGACTCTTCCATCTATTGCCATATTTGGGTAAGCTATACAACATGAAAAAACCGGCCAAGAGCATGTCGGGTCATGCTCAGTGTAGGGTTCCATAGTTATTGAAAAACGGCTGGGCCGATTACGTTCGAATAGTTTTATTTGAAAGTACTCTATAATCCCACTATTCATGATTTTTTGGACCTACGGATCAAAAGTTAGAGGGGGGGGGGGGGACACAATTTATTATTCTTCTGGAGCGATTATCTCCGAAAATATTGACTTAAAAAATCTTTTTAGAACCTTATTCTTTTTAAGAGACTTATTCCATGATACTCCACACTGGAGGATTACAACAAATAAAAAAAAATATCCCACTTCACCAGTTGAGGAAGTACCTTCACTGAGCTATGCTGCGGACAGACAAACAGACGGACATGGCGAAACTATAATAAGGGTTCCGTTTTTGCCATTTTGGCTACGGAACCCTAAAAAGGAGTTAAATACAATAGAAAATAGAAAAGGGACAATGTTTGGCCACCTTATACAACTACGCTTTGATAAAAAACATCATAGAAGGAAGGATTGAAGGAAATCGAGGAAGAGGGAGACGTAGAAGTTACATGAAACAAATAAACGAGAAAGTAGACGTTGTGTCGTACAAGGAAGTCAAGGAGGTGGCTTTGGACAGAGTTAGATGGAGACAGCTACATTCATCAGTTACGCCGACAAGAGTTTGACTCTTAAATTTATGATGATACAACATGACTAGACGAATACCAATGCGTGATTGTGTGTAAGCTCGGGAGCAGGAATCTAATACCGGTTTTTTTTCCATACACGAGAACTGTTCTAAATTCGTTATTTTTCGTTTTTCGGTATAATACATTCTTTGTTAATGGAGTACTTCAAAAGTATGGTGTTGTAAATTACATGAAATATTGATTACTACATAAAAAGTGTAAAATAATATTGAAATGTTGAGCTAGTTTAAAAAAACCGGTTCCAATCCCTGCTCGGGAGAGGTTAGTATCAACATAAATAGACAATACGACATACGTATTATAAGTATCACAGTCTAAACAATACGCCGATACGAGTTATAGGTTTTTGTATGTATGTTATGTCAGTATCGTATTTTAAAAGTTCGGGAAAATAATATTTCCGACAAAAAAGAGAGAGAGAGTGAGCCTATCTGGACGACCCATCGGCTCCTTAAATAAATACGGAAAATTTTCTTTTACTTTTTAGGGTTCCGTAGCCAAAATGGCAAAAACGGAACCCTTATCGTCATGTCCGTCTGTCCGTCTGTCCGTCTGTCACAGCCGATTTTTTCGGAAACTATAAATGCTACAGTAACGAAATTTGGTAAGGATATGTATTGTATGAACCGCTACAGGATTATGATACTAAATTGTAAAAAAAACCATTGGGGTGGGGGCCCTCCATACATGTAACTGAGGGATAAAAAATTTTTTTTAGTTGTATATAAGCGTGTGGGGTATTAATAGAAAGGTCTTTGAAAATGATATTAAAGTTCATAAATCTTATTTTTATTTAAGCAAATCGTTTTCGAGATATCAGCTTTCAAAGTCTGAAAATGTGTCCCCCCCCCTCTATTTTTTAAACTACGCTATATAAAATTCTAAAAAAAATATATGTTGTGCACATTAATAAACTCTATCAACGATTTTTGGTTTGATTAAATTATCTCCTATAGTTTTTGAGGTAGGTTGATTTAACTGTATTTTTTTAATAATAAATTGATAATGGTACGGAACCCTTCGCGCGCGAGTCCGACTCGCACTTTGCCGGTTTTTTTCCTAATCGAAATACGAAATTCAAAATGTATGTGTTTTTAGTAAGATAGAAACACGGAAACATGTAAAAGTACCTACAGTATACATGCGTAAAACCGACTTCCACGTTGGCAAAAGATTTGATTTTTTTATCTTTTAAACTGATATAAATATTGAATTAATTATGAAAAATAAACTAAAAATTCTATAGAATTATAAAGTTAACTAAGTCTAGAAATATCCGGTGCCTACGAACAAATAAAATGTGGACTGCACGCCATACTAAATTGTTTTTCAAAAACTGTCCTGAATTTTAGTTGACAACTGTCACCCCCTGTTCAATGCATCAACGAATTTCAATATCAACCTATAAAAACTTAAACCGCCATTTAAAAATAGTTGTGATTGGTCCATCAAAGTTTTTATTGGCTATATTCTATAGTTTAGTCAAAGATATTGCGCCGAAATAAGCGCGGTGTTAAGAAAAGCGCTATGTCCTACCCATCTTAGCACAATTGAAAAATTGGCTATGGGGGCATTTTTGAGCTGACGTTAGACGTCCATGTTATATGTGGTCGCAGCCCGCCGCGGTATGGTCACACTCAAGTTTAAAAATAGGTAGGTATCGAAAGAATACTCTTATAAATATGTTATGACGTTCTTATTACAGCCGTGTGGTGACGGCAGTAAGACTACATTTTGTTGCCAACCCCAACTCTTCCCGCGGGTGTAGTAAGAGCCGACTAAGGGATTGAAGTGTCACTGACCATTCTTTGATAGAAGATTGATGATGAGCAGCAGCGTCACCGTTGCATTACTGCGATCACCAATCCGCTTGTCGAGCGTGGCGATTATGGGCATTTACCTCCTAATGCGGCTATACGCAAAGTTAATAGGAGAGGCCTACGTGCAGCAGTGGACTAATATGAACTGATGATGATGATGATGAGGATGATAAATGTAATTAAACGGTTAAACCCATATATTATGTATTTAGTCACTACGCGCAACAGGTAACGGAGAGCCTATTAGGTCTCTATTATCGCATAACTAGTTAATAGGAGAAGCCTACGTCCAGCGGTGGACTGAAATAAGCGGATTATGTGTATGTGATGTTCTTATTAACACAGATTTAAAGTACACTAGGGCATATTTATTTAAGTAGTAGCATTTTTATACAAGGTAAGGTGGGGTAAGATGAAACAGTTTTTTTAATGGGATAAGATAAAAAGCTACTAGCAGACGCGGTGCCAGAAGAACGATTTTTTGTCTTGCCCATTGAAAAATCTGTTTCTTCTTACCCCACCTTACCTTACACTTTTTTGCCCTTGACTGTACTAAAGAATTCTAAAATGCTCTTTTTCAGGTGGCTGTATTTTGAACACAAGAAAGACCAGGCAACCCGAAAACCAACTGACGTGGAGGATGTAGATTAAATTATGTGTTAATAATATAAGTTATTGTACATTAAATGTTTTTTTTTTTCTTAATAAGACCTTTCTCATGTGGAGACGGCAGTGAGAATACATTTGTCACCACTGTAGGGGTTTGTAGGTTCGTTCCACGACGAAAAATAGCCAAAATTAGGAAACTACTTATATTTTCGAAGAAGGCGGTACATCCACAAAATACTAGCGTAAAGGGACGTGCGGAGAGTGCAACAGCTTATATCGACTGGTTTTAAAAGTTATTGTACTGAGGTAAACTATCAGGTCCGCTCCCGCGCCCCGCGCTCTCCCCGTTCGTCCCCTAGCTTTGACAAACGTAAAAAGGGTATTTAAAACTTAAATCTAATTGCGTCGCTTACATGCCCCACCCCAGTGCTGCCCCCTAGCAGCACTCTTCTCCAATAGGTATTCGAGCGACGCGTGCGGCGGACCGGGTTAGGACACCCGTCTTCGTTCTTATTCGAACCATTCTGGTTCGTCCGTCACGTCCTGGCAAGGTCTGTTCGATGATGCCTCGTGGCCAGACATTACGGGGCCCATCAGGGTCGACAATAAAAACTAGGTCTCCCACTTGCAAGGGCCTCTGCTCCTTATTCCATTTTTGTCGAGGCAATAAATCTGGTAACACTTCTCTTACCCAGCGTTTCCAATATAGATCGGCAAGCCTCTGTGCGATCCGCCATTGCTTTCTAAGAAAAAACTCGGAATCATCAAATATGCCCATCTGAGGTAAGTTAGATGACGAGCCTAATAAAAAATGGAATCCAATATTTTTGTTTTAGGTTGTTCACCACAGTTTCTTGATTTTGATGGGCAGCTCTGACATGGTAAGATTTCACTATCAATCTAGTTATGTAATCTTTCCCATCTAGGATTATTGGTCTTTTTGTTTCAGGCGACACATCGGCAGCATCATCAATGCGGCCCCCGACGCGCATAACTCCGTGCTCGTCTAGGTAAGGTGATAAGGTAAGTAGCTTACTACTTTTTTCTATGTATTTTCCTTCTTTCAGGATTTTAATCTCTTCACTAAACGACTTGGCCTGTGAGTGTCTTATTAGCAGGCGCTCGGCTTCCTCCAGTGTCTCGTTATTATTATCGGTAAGTTTTCGACTTCTTTTTATAAACTTCGTAACGGCGTGAGTACTTCGGAGCAGACGCAGCCACGATGCAAATTTCGTGGGCTCAGGTATAGGTATCTCATTATTTACCATTTGTATAATGTTAACACACTCTAATTCATATTCATTGATTACAGGTTGTAAACAATCCGTCGGCCAAGTGCGCTCATTATCGCATAAGAATACCGGTCCGTGTAGCCATTGACCTTGTAGGATAGACTCCTCATATGATTCTCTGGTTCCGACGTCCGCAATGTTAAGGCTCGTAGGGACGTATCTCCACTCATCACTGCAGGTAAGTTCATCTATTTCACCTAAGCGATTAGCGATGTACGGCTTATAAGTGCGACACTTATTTCTGATCCAGTGCAAAGTCGTAGTCGAATCACTCCAGAATATTTTTCGCATAGGTTTAATTTTATGTTCTTTTATTATAGTGTCAGCCAATCTAGCAGCTAGCACGGCAGAGTTCAATTCAAGTCGCGGGATTGATGTAATTTTATTTGCAGCTATTCGGCACTTGCTTGCCACAAATGCAACGTACACATGCGCGTTGCTTTCCCAGCGCCAGTACGCAACGGCACACATAGCCTTACTCGATGAATCACAAAACATGTGCAGTTCCAGGTTCGTGTAGCTTGAGGAGTCTACGGGCGGTGGCTCTAAGTCTAAAGGGTGCACGTGCGCGCGCGCGCCATCCTCTTCTCGCGCGCTAGAGGTGCCGGCCGCCGCTGCGATCGAGTCTGTCTCTTTCACTCCCGTGGCGTTTGCATGCGCTGCATTATAATAAAATCTGGGCAATCGTATTTTACGTAATGACTTTAAGCAACTTATCCAATTGCACCATTTTCCATATATTGTGTTAGGTATTTCCATATCCCAGTCTATGTTTTCTTGCCAACATAATTGTATTATCATTTTCCCATGAACAGTAAACGGAGATAAAAATCCATAAACGTCAAATATGGACATCACAACACGTAAAATGTCCCGTTTTGTCGGCCTCTGTGTTCCGTTAATAATATTTTCAGGAATCTTCTTAAATGAAACGTCGAACCCCAGTACATCTTCATGCGGAAACCAGATCAAACCAAGAGTTCGCTCGCTTTCGTATTGTTCTCCGGTTTTAAACTTTACAGCCGCTTCGCCGAGAGTTGATTTTGGCATGGACTCGAGAACTTGTTTACTATTTGAAGTCCAGTTACGTAACTCGAAGCCACCTTGCTGATGTATGAATTTTATATCTCTTGTCAACTCAATAGCGGTTTTTTCGTCTGGCAGGCTGTCTATATAATCATCCATATAGTGTTGATTGTATATAGCTTCGCAGGCAGGTAACATCGTAGGCTCGAAGCGCTGGGCGTTCTTGTTTTTTATATATTGGGCTACGAAGGGGCTACAGTTAGCGCCGAATATTAGCGATGTCATGACGTAGGTATTCACCGGTCCCTTAGGGTCACTTCGGTATAAAAATCGTAGTGCATTTTGGTCCTCTTCTCTAATTTTGACGCGTAAGAACATGTCTTTAATGTCCGCAGTCACACCAATCCTTTGCTCTCGGAACCGCAACATAATTCCAAATAGTGACCTCAGTAGGTCGGGGCCCTTAAGTAGGTAGTGGTTTAGTGACAGTCCATTCGTTTCAGCGGCGCAGTCAAAAACGAGCCGGAGGCGCTTCTTATTTTTGTTATCCACTCCAAAATGTGGTAAGTACCATGTCTTCCTAGTTACCGTAGTATCTTTTAACTCTTGTGCGTAGTCATTGTCAAACAGGTGTTGGACGCGCTCGTTGTATCTCTCTCTATAGCCATCACATTTTTCCATCTTGCGTTCCACTCCCTTAAGGCGAGACATGGCGTGATGGAAGGAGTCAGGTAATTCACATTGTTCATTCTTCCATGGGAGTCCGACGTACCAACGACCATCAACAAGTTTGGAAGTTTCGTCAAGTATTTTTACGGCGCATACGTCGTTATAGTTCTCACGGGGTTTACTAGTTACGCCCAATGAGTCATACATGAAGGAACGACGTACTTCTTCGTGTAGGTCTTGCAACTGTCGTCTGGTCGCGGTCGCGTCGTCATCGGTGACGTCATTGTGGTAGATAAACAGAGTTGAGTGCACCGCGGGCCCAGCTGATGACGTGCGGGGTGCTCTTCCATGTATGCACCAGCCGAGAGGAGTACGAGTGGCGCAGGGCTCGTCAGGACTGCCGATGACAATTTCCAACGGTAATTGTAAGTGGTAGTAGTCTTGACCTATCAGTATTTCTGGTTTTAAGTCTTCACTGCAGAAATTATTTTTGAGTCCTTGTAAATGAGTATACTTGTCACAGTTCACTAAGTTCATTTTATAATTCGGTAGGTCAAGGTCATTAGCACTTTGCGCGGTCAGCGTAAATTTTTGTCCATTCTTGTTAGATATAGTTATATCCACGAGACAAGTTTCGCACACTACTTCAGAGTTCTTCCATGCGCCACGCACACGCATGCACTCGCAGCGGCCGCGCGCCCCCACCCGCTTGGCGAGGTCTGCGCTTATCATAGTAACCGAGCTGCCGTCGTCAAGCATACAGCTGGTGCTAATCACGCCATAAGGTCCATGGATATTTACAGGAACTACCTTTAACATACCCCTTCGAGTAGAAGATGAGTTCAAGTTCGTCACTACTTCCGAATTAGGCTCCGATTCGATCTCGGTCACTTGCACTGTACTATTATTGTCCTCATTCTGTTTATTATTAGGCACATAATGCAATAACCGGTGATGCGCTAATCCACAGTTGTTTACATCGCAGGCGGCGGCAGGACAAGTGTTTCGGTCGTGATGCGATAACAAACACTTGTAACATAAACCGCGGCGCTTAACGTATTGCCAGCGATCTTTGCGTAAAGACTTCTTGAACTTTTTACACAGCGGCAGGTCGTGTTTAGCTATTTTTAACCGACTTCAAAAAGGAGGAGGTTTACAATTCGTCGAAATCTTTTTTTTTTTTTTATGTATGTTCCCCGATTACTCGAAGACGCGTGGACCGATTTGAAATATTCTTTTTTTGTTTGAAAGGGTATACCTTCTAGTTGGTCCCATTGTCACCGAATCCAGGTCTGATGATGGGATCCTGGAGAAATCGAGGGAACTCTTCAAATGTTGTAGGCACACATGACATTTTTCATTTATTTTCGAAGACAAATCAAGTATTTGCATCTAGTCATGAACATCTTAAGTTGGTGATCTGATGATGGAAGGTACAACTCTTTAGCAATTAGGAGTTGGGGGATAATTCTTTAAGTATAACATATTTCGTGTATTTTGGAAGCTATTTGAGTATTTGCCTTTAGGTGGTCATAGTCTCATGTTGGTGAGCTGATGATAAAAGGAATAACTCCTTAACGATTAGGGGTTGGAGGATCATTCTTTGTATATAACAAATGTCATACATTTTCGAGATCTATTCAAGTGTTTGCTTAGTAGTTATGACATGTCGGTTAGCGGTTAGTGATTCTTTAAATAATATTGGCATGCTAAGTCTGTTACCTTTGAAATTGTTTTTGTATTCATATAAGTTCGCCAGTTCAGGTTTTATGGCCTACTACAATGCAGTACATTCTAATTATAAGTATTTAGAGCATACTGAATAACGATTTTATATTTACACTACTAAAAAGCAAAAAATAAAATATTTTAAAAATAAAAATAAAACCGCCTTCAAAAATTCGCCCGAACTAAAAAGTTAAAAATAATTTTGGCTCCTACTTCTTAGGATTTCCTACCCAAACCTTTAAACCTTTTACCCTATTCATTGAAATAAAACATTATGGCTAGGTACCTTACAGATTTCTTAGAAGTCGGTGCCAAGCCAAATATGTTCACTTCGCGAGTACTTATATGTATTTGATAGAGCTTTGTAACTTACTGTCACTCCGGTTATGCTTTCATGAAAATGACTGAGGCAGACCATTCTGTTGATAAAAGCGTAATCGGAGTGACAGTAAGTTACAAAGCTCTATCTAATATATACCTATGAACGTATTCGGATTGGCACCGACTTCTAAGAAATCTGTAAGGTACCTAGCCATAATGTTTTATTTCAATGAATAGGGTAAAAGGTTTAAAGGTTTGGGTAGGAAATCCTAAGAAGTAGGAGCCAAAATTATTTTTAACTTTTTAGTTCGGGCGAATTTTTGAAGGCGGTTTTATTTTTATTTTTAAAATATTTTATACAGTAGCGGCACATGTTATTTAGTTCACTCTGTCCACTTTGCACTAAAACAGTCTGCGCGTTAAAGTCATTCTTATCGTGATATTTATTACGTTTAAAATAGTCCGCACGTGTGTTTATTAAAGTAGCACTACAGGTAGACACTTTGAGCGCTTCTTCGTGAAGAAAGTTAGCTAATAAGTCGAATCTTGAGGTAGTTCCATCGGCGATGCGATGATAACCATAGTCCGCCCATTTCGATAACAATATGGTAGGCAGCTTGGACAACACAATAGTGACTAGACTCATTCCTTGTAGGTATTCTTCACGTTTTAGGGCACGTACGGCAGCGACGTAATTTCTTATCTTATTTGAAAATACAATGATTTCTTTGTGATAATCAGGGGTCATCGTGTTTAACTTTTTGATCTCGTAGACAATCCGGGATAATATGACGTCAGGGTTCCCGAATTGAAGTTCCAAAGTTGACATAAGTATTTCTGGAGATGTGGTACTTATAAGTAGGGCATTCACTGCGTCCTTGGCGGGTCCACGAAGACATTTCCTTAGGCGCCATAGGTTCTCACTATCGCTAAATTTGCAGACTCGTGTGGACTCGTCGAATGCAGATTTAAATTGAAGCCACTCCATAGGGTCTCCAGTAAATATAGGTAATTCTTTAGGTGTGCTGATGCGGCTTAACAAATTAGAATTGTTGTTTTGGTTGCAAACAGAAGTGGACATTATATCCTTAAGTACGCAGGCTAATTGTTGAATTGGACCATCGGAGCCGGGAGCCATGTCGGCCGGCGGGCGCAGCGAGCCTGAAGGTTGACCTTGGTCGGCGGCGTGCTGCGATTCCAACTCTAAATTACTACGTTCTACCCACTTAGCAACCTCACTTCGATTATCGGATTCTGACGGGGGACTGTATTCTTCTTCTAATTCGGCAAGTTCCGCTTCCAGACGTTTATCGATAAGCTGCATTTCTATTTGTGCTTTCTTCTCGGCCGCCTCAAGTTCTAATCTCTTTCTACGAGCCTCGACGGTAGATGTAGACGACTTGTGTGAGTTGGACATCTTGGACTTTGTACTCCGGGCCGTTAACACTATTGTTTTATCCGGTTGCAAAACTTGTGATTTCTTTTCGGCTGACTCTAATTCCAGCTTTCTGCGAGCTTCCACAGAAGTTGCATGAGATTTCTCGGACGCAGGTTTAATAGGCTTATGGGGGCCCGGCGACACTTCCAACTTAAACAACTCGGATTTCACACTTCGTACTTCCAACAACTTATCGTCCTGTACTCTAGCTTCACCATCTTTTGCTGCACTTGTACTTGGCTCACTTTGAACGGCTTCGAAAGCTTCCTTTTTCTCCCTTTCTCTTCTTAAAGTTCCTCGAGTTTTGACCATTATCTTCGACGGCGGCGTGGAGAACAATGACATCAGGATCCGGTTCGAAGGACCACTTTGTAGGGTTTGTAGGTTCGTTCCACGACGAAAAAATAGCCAAAATTAGGAAACTACTTATATTTTCGAAGAAGGCGGTACATCCACAAAATACTAGCGTAAAGGGACGTGCGGAGAGTGCAACAGCTTATATCGACTGGTTTTAAAAGTTATTGTACTGAGGTAAACTATCAGGTCCGCTCCCGCGCCCCGCGCTCTCCCCGTTCGTCCCCTAGCTTTGACAAACGTAAAAAGGGTATTTAAAACTTAAATCTAATTGCGTCGCTTACAACCACCTTATCTCTCCCCATTGGTTTCCTAAGAGTTAAGGGATGGAAGTGTCACTGACCATTCGTTTATAGAAGGGTTATGATTGGCTATAGCGTTCGTCATAAAAAAAATGTCTGGGGACATCTTACACAAATCAATCTAGTCCCACGGTAAGGTCAATTAAGGCTTGTGATGTGGGTATCAGGCGACGCTATGTAATAATAGATAGATACTTAGATACATACACACACAGCCACGACCAAGGAACCAATATTTGTAATAAATAAATACACAAATAAAGCTGGTAAGAACCAAAAATGGCTGAAAACCGAATTTCACGTGTAATTTCTCCAGTGCAGTGAGTTTGGACTTTTTATCTGGTCTATTTTGAAGAGAAGATGAGAGCAATTTAACCCTTAAACAGGCCTGGCGATTTTTTCACTTTCGTATCCTGATTTCGGTAGATAATAGCGTCAATAAAAAACTAATTTCTTGTTTTTTTTTAGAAACATTATTTCCAAAAAAAACCCGGTGGTCAATATACGCCCTGTGCTCGTCACCAGGAGGCCCACGTGTTCCGTATGTGGCCACTGCCCTGTTGGCGATACACTGAAGTTTTAAGGGGTAGTTGTTATGTAATTATGGACACAATAAGACCACAATAAAAGTAAGAAAAAATGATATTTATTTTTATATTCAAACACCATTTAGCAAAATCCGCTTCAAAACTAACTTATAATTATATACTTACAGTAAGTCTTGAGATATTTAGTGGGTGGACCTACATAGTGTACAGTATTGAACTTACCCTTAAATTTCACATAAATGCCCAGCCGGGCAGTGGTCACATACAAACCACTTGTATCAAACCGAAACAGGCAGAGGTCATATAGGGCCCACAAACTTTAAGAGAAAAATTTTTAAGTAAAAAACTATTACTGTGACCATTTATGACATACTACACTTACATTACCTTATATACTACCAAAATAAATCAACACATAGCACTTACCGTAATTTTTTTCGACACAATAATAGTATTTATCTGGAGCAACACACAAAATCTGCCACTTTTTCGGTTTTTGAATTTGACAACTAAAACGTCAAAGAAATTTGTTCTGACACATCGATTTTGGGTACGTTCAGAGATCTGTCAGTTCATAGACTATACGTCAATGACATTTACTGGCCGCTACAAGCGTTTTGCTCGTCAGAAAAAAATCTTTTGCTAAGTGGTCGCTATGAGACCACAACCTGGTTAAGGGTTAAACATGCTAGTATAAATGCAATGAAGAAAGCGATAGTATTTCATTGGCACATACCACTACCACTGGATCACAAACGTGCTGCGAGCAAATATTTTTTTATCATTTGAAGATCATTGTCACGGCATAGTCATTTTGACGAAAAGTAATTTTAATCACAAAATGTGATTATTTTTCTCTTGTTTTTTCTTACTTAGGTATAGTAATAAATTGTTGCTACTAAAAAATCGCAGTCCTTCTTCATATCGTTCACCCTGTAATTTAGAAGATATTGCATTCCACAAGTCTGTAACTAAAAATAAATTTCGAGGACAGTCAACACATTTACTATTTAATTGAAGCTACAATTCTTTGCAATGTACGAGACGAGTGTCAAATTAAAACTGAAGTTTGGTAAGAGCCCTTAGCTTAGGGTCACCACAAAATTTAGTGAACTTGGCGGGAATACTTTTAAGAAAGTTTATGCCAATATGAAAGAATTTAATGCCTAGACTACCAAAATTACTTACGCAAAATATTATTTAAGTCAAAAATAATATTATTTAGGTCATTCTAATGTTACTTATTTTGACATGTGCCGTCAGTTAGTTAAAATCAACTTTTTTGTAATTCTTAAGGTTCTCCCACAGTTAAAATTTAAGTTTTTTTTATTGAAACGAGAATATCATACGTAGTTTCTATAAATGTACCAATTGTACCAAGCACCGTGTCCAATTTGAATAACATTATTTAAAAATTCGTTTACTAATATCTCAGGGTTTGTATGGAACATAATATTTTTTTACAGACTTTAATCCTTAATAAAACAACTAAGACTAAGGAATAAAAGTATTTTTAGTACAGATTGTGCCTTTTTTAGGCTCTAGTGCGAGAAGTGGGTCATTTTACGTCAGGTTCAAAACTTCGGAGGGCCATCTGTACTAAAAAACGTCGTACGAGACACGTGCAAAAACAAAATTCGTAACTCGTGTCGATTTAAAACATCTCCATCTCCTCCCTATTGGTCGTGTTTCAAAACATCGCCACTCGTTTCGAATTAAATTTTTTTTCGCACTTGTGTCGTAATGTACTATTTTGTCATAAATAGAGAAAGCGATGCACTCACCAGTGTCACCAGGATGCGCAGTGGAGCCGTGATCTTATTCACTAGAAATATGACATCATAATAAGAGTTCACATAGTGTTGGCTTTTTAGTTTTCTGTGAAATATGTATATACAGATTAAAGGCTGATTTGATTTCCACAATGATTGCAAATACACACAAAAATATTAAAATAATCAAAAGAAGCTTATGAACAACAACCACGTACATACATACATACATCATCGGTCTATCTCAGTCCACTGCTGGACGTAGGCCTCTCCTATTAGCTATGCGTATAGACGCATTAGGAGGTAAAGGCCCATAATCGCCACGCTGGGCAAGCGGATTGGCGATCAAACAACCGATTGCTCAATAAACACTTCAAAAATAAATGTTTTAAGTGAACGCAAGCAGGAAAAATAAACGCACAAAATGCTGAAGCATTTCTGTAAAGCTTGTTCACAAATTATCCCGTATTTTTTTTAAATTGCAGTTACACTACTCTAAAACCAGCAGGCAACTTAATGAGGAGGCATTCACAGACTACACTTAAGACCTAGTCTGCACTACTCCGTACAAAATTCCACGTGGGCCGTATTCCCTCACGATAAGGTTTAAATTCGCAAGGCATTTGTGGTTTTGTGCATATTTTGTAACGTTAAAAAGACTCGTTATCTTAGTGCCATAAGTTTTTAAGTGGCTATTAAAAACCACCTTTATGATAAATAAAAGGTTGTTTCTGTTGAGTTGTTCGTACATTAAGCGATATTATTAGTGTAGATATTTGAGATATATATTATATTATATGAATATTTTTTTTTATCTGGGACATCTTACACAAATCGACCTAGTCCCACGGTAAGCTCAATTAAGACTTGTGATGTGGGTACCAGGCGACGATATATAATACATAGATACACAAATAGATAGATACATACAAAATACTGAAGCAAACAGACAGCCATGACCAAGGAACAAGAAGGGCACTCGCCGGGATTCGAACCCGAAACCTCCAGCTTCGTAGGTAGTCACTACAGACTGGGCTACGGAGCCTGACAACTATATTTATTTGTTTTCTGAGTGATAATTTGATGTTTTTAATACAAAACAGTCTTGAGATTCATTCACGCTAAATACTCGTACTATCTCCCTTACTCCTAAAGCTCTCCTAACTAAGCAAGCCGCTAAGTATTATTTATCCCTTTCTATCTTATAGACACATTGATAAGATCGAAAGGGAAAACAATACTTAGCGGCTTGCTAAGTTAGAAGACATTTATGAATAAGGTTAATTACCGTAAAAAAGGGTAAATAGGAATGACGGGGTAAACAGGAACATAGAGTAAACGGGTCTGTTAGCCCAGGACAAGCAGTCCAGTTCAGAACAGCAGATTTTTTTACATGTGGTTTCTTTGACTGACTGTTTGTCCTGGGCTAACAGACCAGTTTTATCTACATTCTTATTTACCCCGTCATTCCCATTCACCCCGTTTTACGGTATTTTATTGACGTTCAAAAGTGAATAATGTCACTTTCATGCTGAGAGTGAGTCTTGTTGTAGGTTCAACACATCGTACTCTAAGGTCCATAAAAGTAAAAAGAGCAAAAATTAGATGCAAAGAACACTTTTTAGTTGATACAATAAGAGGGAATTTCTAAGCCCGATTTATTCGGCTATATTTACTCATTGGCGCGACCATTACTCCTCATACAGTCAATCTTTGTTTGCGGCGAAACGCTTCGACGTGATTCTTCTGAAAATTTATTAACTTTGCGTTTCTGAAAAGTATTTTTTGGCTTTCGTATAGCACCTAGACTAGTATGTCTAATGTATATGTCGGAGACATGCTTCAGTTGGCGCAGACGTGTACGACATGTCGAGTCATCGAACGTCTAAATAGTCTTATTTACAATAAGAATAGTCTTATTTGCAATGTTTACATTTAATTAGTTAAGAGTTATGAAATCTAGAAAACGATAAGCAATGTTTTGCTTGAGATGTTCTTTGCTTGGTCCATGCAGGTAGACATTAAACGTCATGTTGGTATCTACCCGCCTATGAAACGGTAGTTTGGAGTTGACGGTATAAAAGGTCACTAGCGCAGTATTCAGGGATTCATTCTTGATTTAGAGTTGGAATAAAGCATTCCAGGGTTGAGTAAATGATGCATGGACGCAAGCTTATAACTCTCCAGTCGTTTTCTATCAGTATAGTTTATAGTGTTGTAAATAGTCTTGTTTTAAGTGTGTACTTGCTGTGATTATTTAAAGTTTGGAAAATGTAAGACCGTCTGAGTTTCTTGCTGGTTCTTCTCACAACAGAGGTTTATCATTTGTGAACCAGTATAATAAAAGATTGTAATTTACCTTGTGTTTAATTATGTGCGTCCATGCATAGTATACACCTTTGTAAGTAGATACGATCAGTAGCTAAAAATATTCCCCCCCCGTTCTCGGCTGTCCTTCTGACATCAGAAAGCGGGATGTTGAATAATCGCCTACAATGAGTGGTCATGGTAAATGTACCATACGTAAAGAGTGAGGTTTGAAATCATCGACAATCGGTAAGGTTGAACTATCGTTACTTTTTATTTGGTGTAAGGTGTAAACTACTCGTATCTTTTGAAGCAAAGTCTGTTTCGAGACGTAATTTGAGATATAAAATTAGTTTTTTTGTGGAATTTCTATTGTTGCAATACGTGTGGGTTGGTACCCCACCCACTTCACAAAGAAAAAAACAGTAATTCAAATAATTTCAAAGAATATCATGGCTCATACTTGTTACTTTTCTGATTTTTGAAATACTAGCAGTTCTGAAATACGGGCTGGTAACCCGTGGTTTTATTTTGTGGTCTGCCAAAAATTGATTAGAGATTCTTATAGCCTGTTTTTTTAAGTTTTCTATGCGTGTGAAATTTATGTTACAGAATGTTTCGTGATGATTTCGTTCGTGATGACACTGATGACTATGTTGTGGCAATGAAACGAGCTCAGAATGTTTCAATTTCAAGAACAAAACATTCATAGCAGCCAGAAGTTCCATTCATGACGACTATGGTGTTGCGATGAAACTACCACAATTTCTTGTGACACGTCCAGGAAATGAAGGAGAATAAAGACTCCAGCTCTTCGGGAGTTGCTTTTAGAGCAACGGATATAAAAGGACAGGTTTCGTTCCAATTGTTTTAATGCAAAATTCGAAGCATAATTTAGAGAAATAACAGTTTGACATTTCTATTTTTAGCTTGAAGTTTTTGTGTCCTTTAAAACGTTTTATTATTTGTGAGATTTAACTTTGTCGTAGTAAAGTGAAGCCCATTATTATTTTAATACAAAGTGAAAAAGATACCAATACCCTAACCTCAACTTTTTATTTTTGTGATCAGGTTAAGTTGAGAGCTCGCGTGCAAAATATCTCTGTCATAAAACTGATGCCGTACAATTTGATGATTACAGTTCCACATGGTGAATCAGAGCGAGCTGCCGGCCTGCAAGCTATTGCTGTCATCATGTCCCGACGGCGCGGCAGAGGCTGATGGCTGGTGTCGCTGCTGCCTACCGTGAACACGTGGTGCAGCGCGTGGTGTAGACACGTTGTCAATCCGGTGAGGAGTTCACATTTTGTTGAGCTATTTGAGCCCTGAGCTAATGTTGTTGAGTCATCGAGGGCGTCTACCCTTTCGATTCTATAGAGTTAAAACTTGAGCAAGAAATGCAACATTAAAACTAAATTAGACAGCGATAACGTAAGGTTACGCAAGTTTATTAAAGACTTTATTAAAGTTTTATTAAACGCATTGAGATGTATTTTAACAATTTCTGATATAGGATGATGATGATGATGATAATGGTGATGATGATGATGATGATGATGATGGTGATATTGATGATGATGATGATGATGATGGTGATGATGATGATGATGATGATGATGATGGTGGTGATGATGATGATGGTGGAGATGATGGTGATGATGATGATTATGATGATGATGGTAGTTATGATGAAGATGGTGGTTATGATGATGATGGTGGTTATGATGATGATGGTTGTTATGATGATGATGGTTGTTATGATGATGATGGTTGTTATGATGATGATGGTTATTGTGATGATGATGGTGGTTATGGTGATGATGATGATAATCATTTCTTATTATTTGGACCGTCAATAGTTTCAGTTTGACTACCTTAGTTCAATTAAAATGGTGGGTACTAGAATTAGTCATTATAGTTTGCAATCGTATAGTTTGCAATCGTGGAATGAAACTTTTTACATTTTTGTTGGGTTCAGTTTTCTCGGACTACATACACCATTTATCATTCGTAGTCGTAGGTGTAAAATCGGATCTATTTTTCCGTCTCAGTGCGGCCACGACTGTGAGTGGCGTGCGTTTGGTTTAATGGTGTAAGTGGTCAATGCATTTTGATTGTCCGACAGCCATGGAGGTGGTTGTTAAGACTCTATTGCTCGGTGTAGCATCTGGAGTATTGTAACTGCTGTGAGTACTGCAACCCATTTGTTGTTGTGTTGAAGTGAAGTGTTTCATTTTTACTAGTGTAGAACTATGTCGGTTACTAGCTAGTAAAGTAGTAAGTACATAGATAGACTTGCTAGTCTGTTTCAAATGTTAATGAAGTTGATTTTAATTCCCTTAGTTGATTAATTGAGTACCTAAAGAAAATATGATACTGCATTACGGCATTTAATTTTCTATTAACTACTTTAAATGCGGAAAGGGTAATTGTTAAATTTAATGAGTTCTTATGTCATTTGAGCTTTCAATGGACTGAGAGCAAGTTCGATGGATTGAGCGTGATCTAATAATCGCATCGGAAGTTCCGGAGCATGTAAAAGGTGCACGTGAACTGCTTTTTATGTGCAGTATACTCTTTGCGAGGAGTAGCACTTACGCGGCTGAAATGGTTAACTTCTGATGGGTTATTGGATCCTAACAAGCCCATGGACAGAAATTGAATCAGGTGCATGGTTATGGTGTAACCTGGTTGAGTAACTTACGTTTTTGTTTGAGTCGAGGTATTGACTCTTTAGTTTAAATCATTTTGACTTTTAATTGGTAAAACAGAACTTGGTTTTCAAGAAATGTAACTGAGTGATATTTGATGACGTGATGATAGATGTGAATTTTTGGTATACCGTTACGTTCTGGGGGTAAAAATGTGCCGGGGTGTTAATTGCTTAAAGACTGGCATGATTTTTGACATTGTCTTGTCAAAATCCCAAACGTGATGACGAATGTTGTAAATCGTATGTTGGGCAAAGTAATAAGTTGGCTTCAGAGTATGCCCACAGTCAGTTTGGTGACTGTGGATGGTTTTCGTACAATCATGTAATGATTGTAGACAGTGTTCCTGCGTACCTAGCTGAGGTCGTGGATGAAGTGTGCCTACAGTATTATGGTGACTGTAGATGGTATTCCTGCGTACCTCGCTGAGGACGTAGATGAAGTGTTCCTACAGTATTAATGGTGACTGTAGATGTAGATGGTATTCCTGCGTACCTTGCTAAGGTCGTGGATGATGAGTTTACCAACAATGTTGTTGAGAGTTATAGAGTGTTCTTGCAAACTTTATTTACTCAGGTCAGTCAGTCAAACTCAGGTCAGTCAGTGACTGCGCTGAAGGTTATAGATGTGTCCGTGTACATTACTCGGATAGCGGGTGTTTTGTGACATGTTGATGACTGTAGAATGTTTTTCTGTGTACATTGCTGAGGTCATGGGCGATGAGTTTGCTTCCAGTATTTCTGATAACTGTTGGTGGTATACCTGCGTACCTTGCTAAAGTGGTGGATGTGTATAGAGTCACATTGACGATTGTAAGATGTTCCTACGATCCTCTAACAGGTTATAGAAGAGGAGTGTGAAATGGTCGTGTGTAAAATTGTTTCCAATTTGATTTCGTAAAATTTAACAGTAGTCATTTCTATCCCATTATGTATTGAGGTCAGAATGGGTCGACCGTACCAGAGGCTTGATCGTAGCCGTAGCCCATTGTGTCTGCCTGTGAGTAGTCCGTGGGTACGCGGTGCGCTACAGGCTCTGGCGGAGGTCGCCTTTTAGAGACCGTAGTGTCATAGGGTTGAATCGGCGATCCCTTAACGATGCGCGTAATATGTGTGGTTATATGATAGTCAATAGGCCACGAATGAGATTATATTCTTCCGAAAGTTTTCTGTATTGTTTTACGTAAAATGTGGCTACGAAAGCCAGATGGTACTTGTTTGCTCTTGATTTTAAATTGGTGGTAATTAATTGACCATAAGTGATCCTAAATTCAGTTGCAAAGATTAAAATTATTTTTCTTGAGTTGAGATGATTTTACGTAGAGAGATAATTTGGTCAGGAGTGACCGAGTGGTAACAAAGACTACTGGTGTACGTGTTTGTTTCAGATACAAGCGAGGACGCTTGTCTTGTCAGTATGGCCGTGTCGGAGACATGCTTCAGTTGGCGCAGACGTGTACGACATGTCGAGTCATCGAACGTCTAAATAGTCTTATTTACAATAAGAATAGTCTTATTTGCAATGTTTAGATAGATAGATAGATAGATCTTTATTGGTATTAATTATACACTGTCAGAAATGTTACAATAAATTATTTTACAATTACAATACATTCAAATTCATTTCAAAGATAATAAAACAAAAATAAATAAAAAACAAAAATGTCAACAATTCTATCACAATGTCTTGGATACATTATTTATACAATATTATTCAAATTCTGATTTATAATTAATTAACCGATTCATTACATAAATTTAATTTAATTAAGATTCTACATATAATTAGTAACATTCATATTTGATTTGGACATTATCATTCATCCAAGAACTCGTTTACCGAGTAGTACGCTTTTTCTGTGCAATAAGTTTTAAATTTGCATATGAACGCACTCTGTGTGTCAGTCGCTTTTATTGAGTCAGGTATATTATTGTATATTTTAGCGCCCATTACTCCAAGAGACTTGGCAGATTTTTGTAGTCTGTGCACAGGGACAGCCAACCCTGGTTTTCTCCTTTCGGATCTGTGTTTAGCCACCGTGAACTCATGAAGATTTCTCCTCACGTACTTACCGACCTCGAAGACATAGAGAGAAGGCACTGTGAGTATACCAAGATCAACAAAAAGCTGTTTGGCAGGCTCATCCGGAAGGACACCACTCAAGAGTCTGATGGCTTTCTTCTGAATTATGAATGGTCGATCTCTGTCAGCAGCCATGCCCCACAGGTCTATTCCGCTAGTCAGGTGATTATGGAAGTAGGCATAATATGCAGTCATCAGATTCTTTCGTGACAGGGTACGCTTTAAGCGAGATAATGCGTAGTAGGCAGAGTTTAGCTTGGCACATAACATGTCAATGTGCGCACCCCATTGAAGGCTGGTATCAAAGGTGAAACCCACATAACGGGCATTACACACGGGCTCAATTTGGTTGTCATTGACATTGATATCCAAATGCAGTTGTGCGCTGCTAGTGAGAGAAAAATGCATAAGGTTTGTTTTAGCGACATTCAACTGCATGCCATTACTTTCAAACCAGTGCAACAATTTTATAACTACGCATTGAATGTTAGTCCTCAGTTCCTCATGATTAATACCGTGAACGATTGCACAAATATCATCCGCATACATGATAAATTCAGCGGTGGTGCTGGGAAATGGCAGGTCATTCACAAGCAATGTGAACACGGTATTCCCGACGTTTGAGCCTTGTGGTACAGATCTGTCCCCAATAGATCCTGTCTCAGACTGGTCACCGTTTAAAACAGTTACCTGACTACGATTGGATAAAAAAGATTGTATCACGTCCAATGCTGTACCCCGTACCCCGTAATGCTCTAGTTTGACTCTCATGAGTTCATGGTCAACCAAATCGAATGCGCGGGATAGGTCAAAAAATATAGCAGCGACGTACCGTTTCGCCTCCAAATTGACCAGGACAGTTCGCAATAGTTTGCGCGCTGCACCCACTGTCGATCGGCCCGCCCGGTAGGCATATTGCTTATCACTAAGTGATCTGTTCCTGTTGAGAAACCCCACGAGCCTATCACAGAGACCGGTTTCAAATATCTTGGAGATAGCAGGTACAAGAGATATTGGTCTATAGTTTTTCATTAGGTCTTTGCCACCTTTTCCTTTGTAAACTGGAGTCACCCTGATCCTCTTAAGTGAGTCAGGGTAGCAGCCGTCAGACATTGAGGAATTAAAACATTCACACAAGTGATAAATGAAATTTAATGGAAGTTTATGGAGAACTGAAGTCGGAAATCCATAGATATCCTTAGTGGCCTTAGCTTTAATTTTCTTTAATATTTTTAATACCTCAGAAGTAGTAAACGGTGCCATAAACATGGTAGACGTCTGGGCCGGACAGGTGGCACGCAGCAGGCACATTGCATCTAGTAGGCGCGGTCGCACCGGCGTGTCGCGCACCACGCTCAGGTAGTGCTGGTTGAGCGCCTGCGCCAGCTCGCGGTCGCGCCCGCGCTCGCCGCACACCGCGCGACGCAGCACGCCGAAATCGTCTCTCGCACCTACCTTATCCCTGCTAGTTTCAACTTTAATGACATCCCATAAGGCAAGGATTTTATTAGAACTTGACTCGATTTTATTGTTCATAAAAGTCCTCCTGGTTTTACTGAGTAGGCTGTTATACTTACACTTATAGTCATTAATAAGTTGTGTTAATTGAATATTGTTTGGATGAAACCTAGCTAGTAGCCCCAAAAGCAGAATAAACTCCTTGCCCTTTGCAGTCTCTTCATTTAACCATATCTTATCTCTTGGTCTAATCAGTACTTTTTTCATAGGACAGCAGGTTTCAAATGTCCTGTGAAAGTGCTTAAACAGCACCTCAAAGCTACCAGTACATGAATGTGAAAAACTAGACCAATCAAAAATTGCTATTTCGTCGAGAAACTGTGTTAGTTGTTTTTCATTCATAAGTCTTTTTGTAATATAACGTGTCTGGTTCATTGTCGTCATATAAGAGTGTTTAAAAAATATAGCACAATGGTCACTAATACACGTGTCCAATGGAGTAACTGATACAGATTCTCGGGGTAAGTCGGTATAAGCATGATCAAGGCAAGATTTTGAGTCACCCTGTATTCTTGTTGCGAAGCTAACCATAGAAATGAGATTAAATCGTGTCATTAGTCCCAGAATTTCACGCTTCTGCTTGGTCCATTTCATTAAATCTACGTTAATGTCACCCATAATTAAAATATATGCATTCTCGTTCACTAAATAACCGAGTAACGAGTCAAATTGGCGAATAAAAATGTCCAAATCACCCTCCGTATTGGAACGGTAAACACAAATTACAATTAAATTAATATCTACAAGTTGTATGGCAGCTATTTCGACATGCATTTCTATAGAGTAATTACAAATGTCAAGTCTATCAATAACAGTGAGTCCATCGTGAGCATAAATACACACACCACCGTGTTGCCTAGTTCGACGGCAGTATTTTGAACTTAACTTGTAATTATTGATGTTAGTCACTGATAACTCATCAAGGGGCAACCAATGCTCAGTAAGTAGCAGTAAATCGTAATTTATACCACCTTGTAATAGACATTCAATTTCAGTAGTCTTATTTCGAAGACATCGCACATTTTGAAGTAAGACATTCATTTGCCGCTCACACGCACTAGATGTTTTTACCGTGTTACTCGACGGCCGGCTGGACGTTGACTGAACCGCGCCCGGCGCGGCGGGAGCGAGCGAGAAACCAGTTAGTAAATTTCACACCCGGAGGCCACACAGTCGGCGATGTTAGACGATCGAATAAATTCTCTGGAATCCCAATTATGAATGAAGCATGCCTGGTGGAGTTTATTTCTCTTTTTTCTACGTAGTAATCCTTCGATTTTTCAGTTCGGTTCAGAAAAAGGAGGATATTTTCTGTAGTCGTATCTGGTTCAAAACTCCACGCTTGTATGTATTTGATTTGTTGTACAGCCTTAAGTTTGTCATCCACTTGACCACTTCCTACTATAATGGACTTCCGTCTCCTATTCTTTCTGGTCGTAACTGTTTCCCAATTTTGATCTTCATTTTCCATATGAACGGTAATCTCCTCTAACTGTTTTGGTGAGTTTTGGTCCAAATTACAGTGATCGCTAATGGGCGATTCCTTCATAAGCGACTTAAGAGCAGTTTTAGTGGCCACAACTGGAGTTATCGATATTCGGGTGTCATCGGAAACACGAACGTCGGGTGATTCGTCAGTCTTCGGAGTCGCACGGAAGCTTGACGTGTTTTTCCTTGTCACTCTTGAGAGTTTTGCTATGTTCTCAGTAGCACTTGTTTTCGCTAAACGTGGAGGTCGGCGGGCTTCGCCGATATGCGCATGCGCAGGCGCTTGCACCCGTTCGGGTGGCACAGGCGTAGTTGATTGTGATTGGCAGTTAACATTTAAACCGCTTCCATCCTTGTCTTCGCACAACTGACAAATTTGCGTTGTCTGGTTTGACAAAATACGGTTTTGCTCAGTTATCTTGGCTTCCAGCGTATTCACTTTATTCACGAGAGTCAACACGGTCTTCTGTAACTCGCGTATAAGGTTTTCAAGCGGTTTTGTAGACATTTTACCGAAATATTGAATAAATACGCGGACTGCAACGAAAGTGCAACCGAACTTCGCCAGCGGAGCGGGGGGGATTACATTTAATTAGTTAAGAGTTATGAAATCTAGAAAACGATAAGCAATGTTTTGCTTG
This sequence comes from Thaumatotibia leucotreta, assembly GCA_025490895.1. Classification (NCBI taxonomy): domain Eukaryota; kingdom Metazoa; phylum Arthropoda; class Insecta; order Lepidoptera; family Tortricidae; genus Thaumatotibia; species Thaumatotibia leucotreta. The sequence goes on from JALPQI010002368.1 coordinate 49,126, forward strand.
AGATGTTCTTTGCTTGGTCCATGCAGGTAGACATTAAACGTCATGTTGGTATCTACCCGCCTATGAAACGGTAGTTTGGAGTTGACGGTATAAAAGGTCACTAGCGCAGTATTCAGGGATTCATTCTTGATTTAGAGTTGGAATAAAGCATTCCAGGGTTGAGTAAATGATGCATGGACGCAAGCTTATAACTCTCCAGTCGTTTTCTATCAGTATAGTTTATAGTGTTGTAAATAGTCTTGTTTTAAGTGTGTACTTGCTGTGATTATTTAAAGTTTGGAAAATGTAAGACCGTCTGAGTTTCTTGCTGGTTCTTCTCACAACAGAGGTTTATCATTTGTGAACCAGTATAATAAAAGATTGTAATTTACCTTGTGTTTAATTATGTGCGTCCATGCATAGTATACACCTTTGTAAGTAGATACGATCAGTAGCTAAAAATATTCCCCCCCCCGTTCTCGGCTGTCCTTCTGACATAATTTATACGTACACATGTATTTCATGTTTTAGGCTATCCGTCATGTCGTTTGCCTCATATTGCATAAAAAGAGTTTAGGTATATGTATACATGTATGTACATGTAATAAGCATAGCAGATAATCGCTACACTGATCATACGGATTGGAGATGTGGTGATAAATTGTATTCTTACCGGACTACGACACGGTTTATCTTATTTATTTAATCTTTATTACAAGAAATAGAAATTCAAGATTATCGTACAAAAGGGGAAATTGGTAAAAGTCGGTATCTTTATGAAGTCACTAGTCTCTGCACTAGCATTTTTTCGATATTCTTTACATGGCAACAATTTTGCCTATCAATTAACCTGTCATTGTCAAACTGTCACTTAATTTGTTAGATATTTTGTTGCCAGGTCACGTTTTTTTTTAAATTGCCGGTTTTTTTTGTGCTCGGTTGAATAGACTCTAATCTCTCAACTTAATTGTTACAATTACACGAACTTTAATTATGTAGAACACTCATCTCATCTTCCTACAGAATATGTTTCTCACTATTTGAATAAATCACTAAAAATACTGCAAAAACTAAATCAATCCGAAAATAATAACATAAAATATTGCAGGAAAAATCAAGGTTTCGATTTATGCAACTACAACGCAAACGTAACCTTTACTTATATTTTAAAGACAAACGGGTCTTAATCGCGTAAACTTATGTTTTATTAAGTATATACTGACGCTTCGGGCATGACATTAAGGTCCGGCTCCACTGACGTCTAGCGGAGCGGAGCTGTGCAAAATTGACCAATTACATTCTTCAAATTCAAAATTCGAAACACTGTGATACGGTCTCATTGGACGAGCTCCCACAGCTCCGCTCCGCTCCGCGTCAGTGAGGCCGCTCCCGTACACCCGTGGTCGCAGGCAGACGGCCAGACCACCAGTTTACGCAACTAAGACCCGTTTATCTTTAAAATATGAGTGTAAATCGTGAAACGTTGAACTTGTACAATAATAATTATTTTTGTTTAATATTATGATCCTTTATTTATTTCTCTTTTTTATAAAAATGACTATAATAATCATTTTTTCATGCAATAAATTCTTTAATGCATGTTATTTTAATAACATGTATTATTATACTGTTTTGAAAAAATAAGTCCACCTGAGTTCTTCTCAGGAACGGTGTAGGATTTGAACCAGTAGTAGATTTTTTTCTCTCTCTTGATAATGTCAGACGATTCGCAAAGCTTACTTGAATAAAGAATAGTTTGACTTTGACTTTGACTAGTTTGACTTTGAAAGTTTAAATCAATATATTGTAAACGTTACTTGCCAGGTCATGGTACGTCACAAGCCTAAATCTCACTGAACAGACTGGTTTCGCGACAAAATCGTAAAACATTCGATCACTGAACTGCCGAGTAACTTTTCTATTAATTTCTTAGGGCTCTCGTCATTACCGTTCCCCCTTTTAATTACGTTAATGAATAAGCGAAAATTACCTTTTGTATTATTCCAAAACCCTTTATGTGGCACGGCTCGTGCGTATCTTAATGAGGTTTTCAAATTTCAAAGGGTGTTTTGAAAATAATTAACGATCTAGGATGAATAAAACTGGTCGTGTCAGGTTGTGGCGTTGATCCGGAGTTATTCTTGATGTGGTGAGTACGGCGGTTAAAGCAACCAGTGTAAAGGGGTCCTTATGCCCTGGCCACGACATTGGTCTAATGCCCCGGCCACGACATTGGTCTAAGGCGACCAGCGGCTATTAGCGAATCCATGAGTTGGAGCGGGATGCCGATATGGGTACGAGAGGGAGCATCATACGTTTTCCGCTAAGCCGGTAGCCTTAAACCGATGTCGTGGCCGCGGCGTTAGAGCGTTTTTGGAAGCGTCACTTCTGAGACCTTACCGCAAACCACGAAGTGTTGCCTCTCTGTTACACTTACGTACGAATTCACAAATGCGAGAGAAGAGCAAGGGCCTCTCATGTTAGAAGGCATCGCCTTTACCCCCGTTTTTTAGGGTTTCGTAATAGAGAAGCCTTATAGTTTCGCCATGGCCGTCAGTCCGTATGTCTGTCTGCAGCGTGGCTCAATAGCCATTGGTATTAAAGTCCATTCATCCTTAGTTGGCAGGTTGCTGATCGAAACTGAATTTTATTTGAAGGCGTGTAGCATTGCATGTCGCTAAATGTTAGTGTCATTTATAATTTGGTTATGAGAATTATGGAAATGTGGGGAATAGGGTAAGTTGTTAATAAACTTAAACATCTTAGTATAGATGAAATAAAACTATGAAAACGGATAAACTCGCGTATATTAATGAACTTTAACTTCATTCCAACGTTTCGAACACTTTACAGGGTTCGTGGTCTGCGGGCGACTCCCCCTTGCGAACGAACCCTGCAAAGTGTTCGAAACGTCGAATGAAGTTAAAGTTCATTAATATACGCGAGTTTATCCGTTTTCATAGTCTTATTTCATGTGTAATCCTCGCGGTAACCGAAGAAAATAATTATCTTTGTATGGCATAAGATCAATCATTTGTCATGTTATTTTTTCACTGAATTTTAATTTCTTTAACGTATAATGATAGCTAGTTCTAACGTCCATCACGTGGTGGTCCAATGTTCAGAGAGACCTCAAGCAAATGTCACCAACGACAACCTAGGACAGAGCGTCCTGGCGCCGAGCCATAAGGTGTCCCGACCCCAACTAACGAGCTGGGACCAGGGTCAGAGAAAGAGATTGATAGCTAATTCTAACCCCTTCTCTCGATCAATGATGCTGAGTCAATAATCCTGAGCAAGATGAATCACAATTCCCAAAATGTCCTTCCCTAAAGGTGCGTTTAAACCAAAAGAGCATTCGCTGTTCTAGCGCCCGTTCTAAGAAATCAACCAATCACGTTTTGTGTACCGATCGAATTTCGTAGAGTGGGAGGTTAGAACATACTCTTTTAGTTTGAACGCACCTTAAGGTGTCCCGACCCCAACTAACGAGCTGGGACCAGGGACAGAGAAAGAGATTGATAGCTAGTTCTAACCCCTTCTCTCGATCAATGATGCCGAGTCAATAATACTGAGCAAGATGCATCACATCATCAGCCTATGTTAGTCCACTGCTGGACGTAGGCCTCTCCTATTAACTAATAGACGCATCATCATCATCATCATCAGCCTATCTTAGTCCACTGCTGGACGTAGGCCTCTCCTATTAACTATGCGTATAGACGCATTAGGAGGTAAATGCCCATAATCGCCACGCTGGGCAAGCGGATTGGCGATCGCAGTAATGTGTCCACTGTGATGACGCTGCTGCCCAACATCGATCTTGTAGAATCGTCAGTGACACTTCAATCCCTTAGTCGACTTTTACGACACCCGCAGGAGGAGTTGGGGTGGTGACAAATGTATTCTTACTGCCGTCACCACACGGCAAATAGACGCATTAGGAGGTAAATGCCCATAATCGCCACACTGGGAAAGCGGATTGGCGATCGCAGTAATGTGTCCACTATGATGACGCTGCTGGGCATCATCGATCTTGTAGAATGGTCAGTGACACTTTAATCCCTTAGTCGACTCTTACGACACCCGCAGGAGGAGTTGGGGTGGTGACAAATGTATTCTTACTGTCGTCACCACACGGCAAAGCAAGATGCATCACATTTCCCAAAATGCCCTTAACAAAGTGGATCTTGCTCGGTATCATAGACTCTACCAGCCTACCAATTTTCATCAATATAGAAAACGTGATCCAAATGTACAAACTTTCAGAGAACTGGACAATAAACAAAACAAAATCGCTAAAACATTAGTTTCTTAATTCTTGTATATTTTCATCTTAAGGGTGCATTTAGACCAAACGAGCATTCGCTATTCTATTGAATTGAAACAGCTAACGAATAGATAGCAGATAGCGATATCTTGTCATATCAACCATGATATCCATTTTAGTAAAAAGAAAAACTGTATTCATACACTATACACTTTTAAAATATGTGTACTCGACCCAGGAGTCGAACCTGGACATTTCGAAAAAAAAAATCGTTTTTTGCATTTGGATATCGGTTGTGTAGCTCTTAAATAGTAAATGTTATGAAATAAAACTATGAAAACGGATAAACTCGCGTATATTAACTAATCCGTTTATCCGTTTATATCCGTGTATTTATCCGTTTTCATAGTTTTATTTCATGAGTAATCCTCGCGGTAACCGAAGAAAATATTAGTAAATGTTACTAAGAAATATGATAATTATCTAAAACTAATAAAATGCCTTGGTTTTAAAGAATGAAGTTTTTTTTTCAATACTTCAGTGCAGCCGCCGGCCCTTTGACTTTGTATGGAGAAGTTACAAACCATGAGAGATTTCGAATTCTGTTCTTAGGAACCATGGCTTCATTTTTAGATTTAATAATAATGGCATGATTCCCAAGAACGGATTTCGATATCCCTCTTAGCTTGTAACTTCCCCATACACAGTCAAAGGGCCAGCGGCGGCACTGAAGTATTGAAAAATAAAACTTCGTTGTTAAAAACAATGTAAAAAGTCCTGGTTCGTTTCCTGGGCCGAATGCACATATTTTTGAAAAGTGTATGAGTGCAGTTTTTCTTTTTACTAAAATCGATCTCATGGTTCCTACAAGACAAGGTTTCGCTATCTGTTATGGTTTCCTAAACCTCCATACTGACCGATTTGGATTGATCACACTGTGTACGTCGTTTATGTATATCTGCCTTTATCTAAAGAAAATTGGACCCTGAGATATGTAAAACAAAATAGAGTAAAAATACAATTCTCACCAACGTCAAAGATAACCTAAGAGAGGGTTTGCCCTCTCTCCCGCAAAGTAAAAATACCCGGATATATAAGCTGTTCCTGTGGGACCTTTTTCCATCATTTATTATAATAATAATGCTGTCAGAAGACGGAAACACGTAAATCATGTCCTTCGTAATTAGATAGATCATTTCCTTCTAGTCGCCGTGTCTATGGTTTTAGGACATGGTGTTTCTTAAGGTGCATTTAGACCAAACGAGCATTCGCTCATTCTATCCCCCACTCTACGAAATTTGTTCGCTACACAAAACGTGATTCGTCGAAATTCGTTGATTTCGTAGAATAGGGGATAAAATGAGCGAATGCTCGTTTGGTCTGAATGCACCTTTAAACTTTGGTTATTAAGAACGTCGAACTTTCTTAATGAGCTGGATTTTATTGCGATTTTGACAACATTTCATTCATAATTTGATGACATGGATGGAATTTATATAAAAAAATCTGGTACATTTAAGTTGAGAACGACTCCCAGCTTTATAATTGCACAGATATTTTATGAAATACATGGACTTTTTGTGTGCTATTTCTATACTTGTTAAATTTAACGATTCCACGAATAAATAATTACGTACACAATATCAAAGTGTTGTTTGAAATATTCATAATGAACCAGTATTTTTTACACTTTTATTTAAATTATTTACATTTAGTGTATGCACAACATGAACAACACTGAAGATTACCTACCTATCTTTGTTTTTTACCATGCAAAATGTTTTTTATTACATTAATTTTACTTGAAATGTGACTGTGAGAAATTTCAAATGATTGATTGAAATAAAGGACCATCTTTGAGTCATGAGCAGGATTGAACAGGGTACTGGGGACGGTCATGCTGAGCAACGCTCACTACGTTTTTTAGTATAGATGGCCCTCCGAAGTTTCAAACCTGGCGTAAAATGACACACTTCTCGCACTAGAGCCTAAAAAATACACCATCTGTACTAAAAAAATATAATTTTCAAAGCTAAGCTTATTTTCAAACATATAATTGTATTATTTGTTTTGAGCTGCAATAAAGAGTTATTATAGTGTATTATCCTCACAACAAGTCACGAAGGACCTTTTACTAAACACGCTCACAGTTAATGACTAAGAAGCTCACAAGTTCATCGCTAGTTACTTTTTAACAGATAAGTGTCGACCTTCAAGTCTACGGTCTCTGTCGCTTCCTGTGCCCTTACTACCGGTTCCTGTGACTATAGCCGATAGACTAAAGTCGATAGACTAAAGTCGATAGACTATATTTGATAGACTATAGTCGATAGACTATAGTCAATAGACTATATTCGATAGACTATAGTCGATATACTTAATCTTGTGAATGATCCCACAATGTTGTAACAGATGTGCTCAACTGCTCAGCATAGAAAAAATTAACTGCGAAAAACTCTGATTGTCACGGGATTCGAACCCGCTTCCTCTGAATTGCCGGTCCAACGCGCTTCCAATTGCACCAGACGACGTTCTGCGAATCTCTAGTCCGTGGGCTAGTCGGCCTGAAATTAGAAAACGGTATAATTTGGGGGTACCAAGTGTCCTTTTTACAGTAGTTAGACATATTCATAAGGATGTTAAAAAAGTATGATAGACATCTCAAAGTGGTAGCTAATAGGCATACGGGCTATTTCAAGATTTCCGTTGTATGACAGGTATGGTTAAAATTAGGAGGTACAAATTTTCCTTTTGACGGCTGTTAGGTAAGCTTATAAAAACGTCAAAAATGCAAGATTGCCATTTATAATTGCTACCTAACAAAAATGGGGGCCAATCAAAGATGGTGGATCTCAAGTTTTACAAAATCAAGTATATCTCGAGAACTATTAAATATATCTAATTACTCTCTTGAACAAAATTAAAGGCATATCTGTAAGCTTCATATTTTGCACATACACCATGTTGCTAAAACCAACCAATAATTAATTATTACCAAATTTATGAAAATTTCGCGATTTTGATTTTTTTTGTGTCGTGTTTTTACATAGTAGTCATGACGCTAGAAAAATTAAATATTTTTTTAAAGATAGTGTATTTAATAAGCTTTAATTTTATGTATATAACTTGTTGGCGGTATTAAAAAAAAGACCCATAAAAAATATTTAAATGAATTGTAGTCATAATCCACCGTATACTTAGTGATTGAAGAGGCGATGGAAGTGCCACTCGTAAATACCTTACTCATAAATAGTGCTTATTTCAAATAACCAAGATTGAAAAATATAAAAAAAATCGCCTCTTAAATCACTAAGTATACGGTGGATTATGACTACAATTCATTTAAATATTTTTTATGGGTCTTTTTTTTAATACCACCAACAAGTTATATACATCAAATTAAAGCTTATTAAATACATTATCTTTAAAAAAATATTTAATTTTTCTAGCGTCATGACTACTATGTAAAAACACGACACAAAAAAAATCAAAATCACGAAATTTTCATAAATTTGGTCATAATTAATTATTGGTTGGTTTTAGCAATATGGTGTATGTGCAAAATATGAAGCTTACAGATATGCCTTTAATTTTGTTCAAGAGAGTAATTAGATATATTTAATAGTTCTCGAGATATACTTGATTTTGTAAAACTTGAGATCCACCATTTTTGATTGGCCCCCATTTTTGTTAGGTAGCACTTATAAATGGCAATCTTGCATTTTTGACGTTTTTATAAGCTTACCTAATAGCCGTGAAAAGGAAAATTTGTACCTCTTAATTTTAACCATACCTGTCATACAACGGAAATCTTGAAATAGCGCGTATGCCTATTAGCTACCACTTTGAGATGTCTATTATACTTTTTTAACATCCTTATGAATATGTCTAACTACTGTAAAAAGGACACTTGGTACCCCCAAATTATACCGTTTTCTAATTTCAGACCGACTAGCCCACGGACTACTCAGCGAATTTAGTCAATGGTACTGTGAAACTAATCACTAGCGACATCTGTACTTGACCTTGTGAGTTTTTAACTCTTCTCAAGAACTTCAATTTATTATTCACCATACTGGTTGGCAACACGCTGTTTTATCCATTTATTTCAGAGCGCCAAGAGTGCGTTTTGTTCTCTATAGAGTTTTTTTTTGACAGGCTAAAGTTAAACACCATTCTACCTAAAAAATGTTGACTAAGTAATACTTTTTTCTCCAATATGCTCGGAAATGTTCGCATTAATGTAGCAAAAACGAAACGCGAAGTACCTTCTTATGTACCAGCTCAAATTAAAAAAAAAGATTTTCATTATTGTACAGTTTTTGCGGCCGCGAAATTGTACTAAAATCCATTAATGTATTGTTTTTTACTTCTTAAAAACTACTTTTGGACTTTGAAAAAAATGCATACAGCCAAATTCTAAAGCCACGACCAAACGCCTGGTCTGGATAGAGCGAGAGACGGCGATCAAATCTATGGCCGTCTCGTTCTATCATGAGTTACAAACGCCTCGGTGTGTCAGGTCGTGTAGGTACGGTTTAATGAAACCATAGATATCGTTACTATTTTTTATGAACGACCATGCATTAAAAAAAAGTTTAGGCGGGAATCATAAGAGATTTTTTCTTTTCAATTGTTATTCAATTTGCAAGAAGAATTACTTAATCGATTGTAATAAATTTCTTGATTATTTCCTTGCATGTTTGGAGAAAAGTCCTATATGTGCCTCGGACGGAAATAGAATTTCGTGGATTCGTATGTAATTCGTATGTAATAAAAATACTCATCCACGAAATTCGCTTTCCCGGCCTCTGCAATAATGTACTATTAATAAAGACCGACTGTAACTATGATTCTTTCCAACAAATTCATGGTGGTAAAAAAGGCGGAAAATTAAATCAATATTAAGTATACCTAACCTTATGTATGTCTATCGATGATGTGTGATTTTGATTTTACTTCATCTATTAAAATGTTTTGACAAAGAACCAAAATAAATATGTTTTAGCAATACATGTAAAACCAAAACATTATGTTTTAGAATATAGAAGAATTTTATGTCTACATACCTAATGCTCATTTTCAATCGTAGAACAAAATACTACTGCTTACATCAATTATTTTCAAAGTCATATATTCCATACTAATTAAAATTAAATATGTGGACCATTTTTCCAAAGGTGAACTCATAGTAAATACCTTCCTTTGCCGAGAGCGGTAATGTTCGAATTAACGCGCTAAAAACAAGGATATCCTGTCACTTAGAATAGTTGGATAAATTGCCTGTAACTGGATCCATTTATACCAAGTAGTTATGTTTACCTGAAGTCGTGCGTCATTTGCGATTTTTTGTGTGACTTGCGTGATGACGGCAGGAAGAATACATTTTGTCACCACCCCAACTCTTCCCGTGGGTATCGTAAGGGTCGGCTAAGGGATTGAAAAGTCACTGACCATTTATTTATCGAAAATTGGTGATGAGCGGCATGAATCATTTAATCTTTATTTACACATCAAAGAATATTCCATAATTTACTAAAGACACTTTGGTCTTTGGTCGACTTCCTCGCACAACGTATCAGCATTGCAATACCGCCAGCAAATGCCGCCTGTATTCTCGTACAACTCCACAGGGGCCAACCTTAGATATAGATTAGGATAGTTAGACATAGTTGATGTACTCGTATATCGTCGCCGTTGGTAACAAATACCTACTGGAATTAAAGCTCGTATCGTTTTTATTTGCGTGACGAAGGCAGACAACTGAACTCTCAGCCCACCTGATGATGGAAATCAGGACTGAGGCCCATTGACCAAAAAATCGCCTATGCGCTGCCTACCCTGAGGACTAAGATGGATTGCCTCTATCTATGCCAGAAATTACACCGGCTATCTTACCCCCAAACCGAAACACAGCAGTGCAAAAACTGCTATTTAGCGGCAGGTTAACGGGTAAGACGATGGTAGCTATCCGGGCGGAGCCTGCACGAGGTCCTACCACCAGCCACTAACACCATCGTATCTCAGTTCTGATTCAATACTGACATACGAGGTTACTAAAAGTAGTGACAGTATTTACAGTGAATTTTGGTTGTCAATCAACGATATACAAATTACATGGACAGCACGTTAGTTTTCAAACACACTGCCTATTCGTACACGCCTCCATGTCCAAGTAAATGACACGTGAATATCAGAATATCACACAGAAACTGTTTATTCAGTCCATGCTCTGGACACAGATCACCTAAACCAGATGGAGCGTATAGGACAACAAAAACTCACCGCGCGTTTTTAACCGACTTCAAAAAAAGGAGGAGGTTCTCAATTCGACTGAATTTTTTTTTTTTTTTTTTTGTTGTATGTATGTTACCTGATATCTCCGAGAATAGTGAACCGATTCTAAAATTTCTTTTTGTGATCGAACGTGTATTACCCCGAGATGGTCCCATTGGCACCAAGTTGGGGTCTGATGATGGGATCCTGGAGAAATCGAGGGATCTCTTCAAATGTTATAGGTACATGTATGGCGCTTTTGGTAATTTTCATTCATTTACAAGAATTTGCATTCAGAAAGTAGGATTTGAGGAAACCAATGATGGAAACAAATCGGGAATCTTAGAGAAACCGGTTGAAGTCGGTTTTTTAAATTTTTAATTTGGTGATTATTGGTTTGGACTGTTAGTGCTGCCAAATAACGATCCAATCCAAATTAAAATTAATGAGCACCCGATATTTAGGCAATGTTTCAAATGCCATCTTCAAGGAGTAATTAATACCGGGTGCTCAATACTCTAAATTTTCATGCTTCTTCATCACTTATTTAGTCATACTAAAAATATAAAAGACAATGTTAGATTAAAACCTTATAATGCTCCAATACACAATTTAAATTTAAGTTATTTGAATTAATAACTTGATGATTCTTGTCACCAGTGATGACTTACGGCGCCAAAACGTGGTCCTTCACTATCAACTTCATCTCAAGTCCACGTGCTATGGAGAAGGCTACGCTTTGGGTTTCTCTATAATGTGATCGAATCAGAAATGAGGAGATCCCTAGATGAACTAAAGTCACCGACATATCCCTACATTCCCTACGGATTAGCAAGCTGATGAGCAGATCACATTGCACAGATGGCTAATGGAGTCGAAAAATGCTCGTGTATAGACCACGGTATGGCTAGCACAGCGTAGGACGTCCATCCACAAGATGGACAGACGACCTCTGGAGTCGCTGGATGCAGGTCTCTTCCAACTAGTGTATGTGTAGGTCCAAAGGGGAGACCTGTACTCGGCAGTGGACGTCATATCGCTGAAATAATGATGATCGATGATGAATAAATAACGCTGCAATTCAAAATATTACATTGTTTAATTCTAATTGTTTGAATGATTAACGCTGCAATCCGAAGACATAAATATATATAGGTACATAAATATGAAAGCAGGCTTCTATTGTCATAGCGTTAGAGTGCACTTTCGAATATTTTTGAGCACCGTTGACGCTCCGATATTCTGTAGCTGTACCATGAGTTGGAAAGTAAAGGATACGATAGATTTTACTGGATACGCAATGGGCATTTCTCCGTGCGTTTCAACCGCCGTGACTTCATTATGGCAACATTATTACCCAATTCCCGTGGGGATCTCATAGATTTTTTGAATAATAGATATTATCTTGGTAGTTGTCAACTACGTCTACCAATAATATCCAAAAATTCTTGCACCTCTCACGAGATTCGTGTGATAAGGCTGCCATCGAAGTCACGGCGGTTGAAACGCACGGAGAAATGCATTCTATCGCGCTCGCCCTGAGATATTGGAAAGAGTTCGATGGCCAACTTTAAGTATCGAGTAAAACCTAACGTTACCAATCATGGTACGACTACTGAAGGACTACACAGGTGCGGTGTCTGGTGTTTATCCGTGCCTGCAAATGATGCACTGAAATTTGATTGCCGGCAGTAGCATGCACGGCTGGTAATTGTAGGCTTCCAGGTAGCTTTGCTGCGGTTTGGATGTCCGGGTATGACAGTACGTGCGATGTGGTAAGGTAGCTTCAGGTAAAATCAGAAATAGGTTTCAAATACAAGGATAGATAAGTTTTGCAACAATTACACAAATCTAAATATCACAAATACACAAATCTAATCCATGGTAAGCACATCTGTTACGACATTGAAATACACAAATGTTAAGACTAGAATGAAAAGTAATATCTAATATTTTTAAACCAACATAATTTTCTAAAAATATAATGTTTTAAGAAGATATTTCAATGGATTTTTTTTTTACTTTACCTGCAGTCCAATTAAAAAAGGACCGACTTTAAAAACTTATGAAAATGATTTGATATTTTGTAAAAATATGTAAGAGAGGTTTTCCCGTTGGACTACAGTATGGGGTTCTTCAAAAGAGGAGTGTACAAGTTCTTATTGGGTCGGCAACGCGCATGTGACACCCCTGGGGTTGCAAGCGCCCATAGGCTACGGTGACTGCTTTCCATCAGGCGGGCCGTATGCTTGTTTGCCACCGACGTGGTATTAAAAAAAATTCGGTAATAAAAAAGTCAATTAAATACCTAAAAACAACTCAAAAGTCCCATGGAACCCAATCAAAACCTATCAATAATTTGTAATTTTCCAAAACAAAGCAATAATAATTGCCCTCCCGACACCTGTTGAAGAAAATGTTTAAAAAACTCCAAAAGTGTAAGAACTCGGAATATAGAATTTAACGAGTTCCCATAAAACAATGCCCCTTTTGAAGTCGGTTCTCCCAAGTAATTATTTAGGGGCCATAGACTTTACCCCTTAGACTCCGGATTTTGAAGTTCTATAGACTGCTACAAAACGTCCAAGTATGCAAAACTAAGTTTTCTTAAATAAAAATACTTTCTACTTTGCAGCAATCTTTGTCTTATTTCTCAGATTGGTGGAATTTCTCACATTAAAATTATAATCAACAAATAAGTCATGTTCATGTCAAATTAGTGGGCAAATTCATGCTTGCTTTCATTGATTCATGAGTCTTGAGTATTTGTCATATAATTTTGGGAGCTGTCACAACAATGTACAGAAAGTTATCGTCATCTAAGCTTGATTTTATATATTTAAATACATGAACAGAAATCTTGACTGAGGACCTACTTCACAAATAAGTACCAAAATCTTAGATTTACTAGAAACCCTTATGCAGCGGCCACGACATTGGTCTAAGGCGACCGGCTTAGCGGAAAACCGTACGTGCGAGAGGGAGTACCCATATCGGCATCCATTCCATTTAATTTTTATATGCGATCATGGACTGTAATACCATTTTACTCGGCATCGTGCATACTTTTTTACTGCAAATGACCCTCATAACATAATTATGCACTATGCAGCCATTTAATCTATCTTTGTTTTTCATACCAGGTGGCTTATGATGGTCCCGTTTTATCTATCTACGCATCACTCTCGCACTTACATACTTGTTAGAACCTGACGGCAACAACGACAAACGATTAAACACAGTACCATCATAAGCCTACAGGCAAAGTTTAGCGTGGTAGGAAATGTTGTAGCAGTTTACACTCCCAAAGATGGTCACCAAAAGAGACCCATGGAATATGATATTTCAACCATAATATCCGTTTAAAATGGACTACCTATGTACCTATACCAAAAAAGTTCCGACGAAATGTTACGGACAAAATGAGTTACGCAAATTGGTGAAAACGTTCAAATTCAAACCAAAACCTCACTCTCATATATCTATTGCTATGCTCTTGCAGGATTTAACATGTTCTTGTATAATATATTGAATTTGTCTAAGATAAGTGATCCGTGGTTCGACAAAAACGACATAATCCGTCCGCAGACGCCTCAATTAACAACCGGAAATGCCTCATAACCAGTTGCCATCTTGTCGGGAAATTAAGCCTTTTTCTTACCACTCCCCGTCTTAAAAAGACTGAGGTAACACGCAGACTGTAAAGACTGAGGTAAGATAAATCCGGCCACTATATCAAACGTCAGTAGAATTAAAAAAAAAATATGACTGACTTTTCGTAGCATTTGACGTCTTTGACACACATAATATTAAATGCTGAATTTGTCTGTTTTGTTTTGTCCTGTCATGCTTGTTATATTTGCCACGAATAAAATAATTTTTATTTGTATTTATACCGTGAACAACAGATATATTTTTACTTTAATATTAATAAAAATCAATAAATTTAACTAAAAATGTATGTGAACTGAAGGTTTAAGGTTTTAAGTTCGTAATAAAACGTAATAATAAGGGAATTTTTCAGGTTTGTTTCTTTTTTAGATCCTACTGATGATTAGTGTAGATACGATTTGCGATACAATAAAGGTGCGTTTAAACCAAAAGAGCATTCGCTGTTCTATCGCCCGTTCTACGAAATCAACCAATCATGTTTTGTGTAACGATCGAATTTCGTAGAGTGGGGGGGTTAGAATAGCGGATGCTCTTTAGGTTTGAACATACTTTTATATGAAACAAGAAAGAGAGCTGAGTACTTAGACAAGTTGCCAATCGCTAACGCTCAATCGTCAATCGTAAACTATCTTTGTCGCACTAATATGAAAGAGTGACAGAGAGGGAAAACTACGAACGCAACTAAGCGTTAGCGATTGGCAACTTGGCCAAGCATCCTGCTTATGTACATTTAGTTATTTTGTAATTGATTTCCAAAGCCACTGGTTATTTTTTCCATAGCATGTCGCCGCCAGTTAAAGGCAATTTAGAAATATTACGAATACAATAGTTTGGATTGATGTACGTATATGTTGTAATAAGCGAGTAGATTTAGTAAGAAAGAATATTACTTATAACATTTATGACATTTATCTGAATCGTGAATAAGTTGGCATAAAAATTTAAAATGTTAAAAAATGGTCTATAGTTTTTTCACAAGTTTCTGTTCTATTATCTAACATGTTAATATTTAAAAATCACAAAAAAGTAAAGAGAATATTGAAACATTTTACAAGCTAAATATTGTTCGCTCACGTTAGGAAACTTTTTTGCTTTTATTTTCAAACATACGTGTATTTACTAAACTGCTTTCAAACACACGCTGTTACCTGTAGTATCATAGACATTTTAGTTTTTTCCTGTTTTTTGTTATATCATTGACCAACTAAATTCTTTGTATTATTAAATAAAAAATAAGTAAATAAATATTTTAGGACATCTTACACAAATCGACCTAGTCCCATGGTAAGCTCAATTAAGGCTTGTGATGTGGGTACCAGGCGACGATATATATAATAGATAGATACATATAGACATAGACACTTAAATACATAGACAGCCACGAAGCCACCAAGGAACATAATATTTGTGATAAATAAATACACAAAATAATGCCCTCGCCGGGATTCGAACCCGGGACCTCCAGCTTCGTAGGCAGGGTCACTACCAACTAGGCTACGCGGGCTGACAAAATATTGAGTGCTTCTCTACACTCAAGCTAAGACAATCGTAAACTTGTTAATCGTAACTGCTTAGGTAGCCATAAACGAGATACTAGTACTACTAGTAGTAATAAAATTCACTCGCATCTAGGTGAAGATTTAGCCACCTACGAAAACAGTTTATTATACCAGTAATGACCACTAACGTGTTCGAAGTTTTGGAGAAACAATAAGCACAAAATATCTATTCTATCCCCCTCTCTACGAAATCAACGAATTCGACTAATTACGTTTTGTGTACTGAACCATTTTCGTAGAGTGGAAATAGAATGAGCAATATGAGCATTCGCTCGTTTGATGTAACCTTAAAGGTGCATTTAGACTAAACGAGCATTCGCTGATTCTATCCCCCACTCTACGAAATCAACGAATTTCTGGTTGACCCAAGAAGAGTTGGCGGGATGACCTGGATGTATTTTCCAACAACTGGTCAGAAATTACCCAAAATCGGAAAGTTTGGAAGTTTAGTGGGGAGGCCTTTGCCCAGGAGTGGGATAAAATAGAGGCTACGTAAAAAAAGACCATTAAGTACCTAACTATTCGTATTAATACTCTAACCGCCTTATTCGTAAATTTCTCCTAAAGGTGCATGCAGACCAAAAGAGCATTCGCTGTTCTATCCCCCTACTCTACGAAATTCGATCGTTACACGAAACGTGATTCGTTGATTTCGTAGAGTGGGAGATAGAATGTACAGCGAATGCTCTTTTGGTCTGCATGCACCTTAACTTAGCAAGCTCCTAATTATTGTTTGTTCCGTTCGGCCTTATGAAGCATCTTTAAGAGCGAAAGGAACAAGCGATACTTATCCGCTTACTAATTTAGGAGACGTTTATGAATAAGTGAGTTAGTTTGTTTATACAACTATAATTAGTACTCCCTGCTTTAACAGATTATTGTTTAGTGACTCGTAGCACGAATAAGGGTGCGACTCCACTGACGCAGATCGGAGCGGTGCTATGCAAAATTGACCAATTACATTCTTCAAATTCAAAATTCGAAACACTGATGCGGTCTCATTGGCCGAGCTCCCACAGCTCCGCTCCGCTCCGCGTCAGAGCCGCACTCTTAAGGTGAAAACGCGACCATCATAAACCGGATGGTTTCTTCTTCACCTGCGCTCCAAAATTATTACATAAGTGGGCTACCCCGAACCGTATTCCCTGCAATATCGCGTCGATATCTATGACACCCCTAATATACGGTGAGATGCGGACCGTTGGTAGCACTCGCCACGAAAGATTAAGGAGGATGGACCAGCGAACGGAAAAAATATGGAAGCATCTCTTCATACAAAATTATGTTTATACAGGGTGGCTAGTAAGTATACCGACAAACTTGAAAGGTGTATTCCTGAACACATTTTGAGGCTATAATGTCATATGAACTTTTCTGGATTCAGCTTAGTTTAAGAGATAAATGACATGTTATTCAAAAAACTATTTTCATCACAAGTCACTGAAAAATGCCTGCACGATTAAAATTCTTACAGTAATAGTTTTCATCTCGACATACACGCTGATTAAAGTTAGAGAAAATGAGAAAAAAGTTTCAGAAAAATGTTAAACTTAAAAAAAAAATTCAAAAACACTGAAAAAAATATTCTTTCCCTACAATTTATTACTGGTCATGTACAAAAGAAATCAAAATATTACAAAACAGAAAGAAAAAAAAAATTTTTTTTTTGTTCGGTAATGACATATGTCACATTTTTTTTTACTTCTTTTGTCATCAAGAATGTATTGGTAAAGTCTGCCGGTATACTCGTTCCCACCCTGTATAGGTAACGGGCCTTAACATCTTTTTTATGGTGCTTGGTCTTATTTATGGTGGTTGAGTATCTTCTGTGTCATTTAACGGCGTAGCAGGGCATATTTTACTTAAGCTTTGAGATTTTGTTGCCAGCTGTCAGTAAGACCGCGCGACAAGTCGGCCATTTGCATACTAACGAATCTGAGTCAAATCTCGATGCCAAATGCCTATGTATTCGGTTTTGAGGCGTCACTTTTCGGAGCTAGTTCGTTTTCTATGTTTTTTCCGTTCGCTGCGATGGACTTACTTTAAGAAAGGATTTTTTCATTTGTCATTTATAGAATTGGTGTTTTCTACTACTGTCCCTCGATATGTTTTGAAATTGAAAAACTGTGTATATAATTTTCACAGCCTATTTCTCATGTCTAACCTGCCTGCGGGCAAGGTAATAAATACATGGTCAGCGACACTTCAATCCCTTAGCCGACTCTTACGACACTTAGGGAAAAAGTTGGGATGGTGACAAATGTAGTCTTACTGCCGTCACCACGCAGCCAATGACAAATCAAACTACATGAACCCTTTTCTTGGAAAAATTTAAATAAATCGTGAATTCTAGCCTCCTCGCCGTAGTGTAAAGCAAAATATTCTGTATAAAAAAAAATGGAAAAAGTGTTTTTAACAAGTCTGTAAGATTAACAAGTATAAAGTTATATTATTAGTGAAACTATCTCCGACAAAGATAAGGGCATGTCCACACTAGGCGCACATTATTTATCCGCGCCCTAACGTGACATATTTTAAAGCCGGCATTTTAATAAGTCGCCTTGGAACCGGCCGCAGCTGTAGGTTGTCTGGAAGAGATTATCAGGATGTTTTCCAACTGGTCCTTACAGTATATTCGTCCTATTGTTGCAAATACCAGCTATATGCGCGTATCATGTTATTCGATAATGAAATTAACTATCATGATAATTAAATTGATTCTGCCAAAATCTGATTTGTGCAGATAGCTGCTATTTGCAATAATAGGACGATATATGACTATATGTAGATAAATAAACATGAAAATACGTTGTGCTGCTAGTTAAACATGAACAAAGAACCATGGCCCATCTGGAAGGCTATTTCACTATCGTGGCAGATACGACAATTGTAAAAATCACCGTTCCTCCCATTGTAGGCGTCCATAGGCTTCGGTTACAACACCCTCGCCATACTCACGGTACGAGATACGTAGACTAGATACGCGGTACTCTCCTCACAAGCCTTAATTTGCCTTACCGGGACGAGGTAGTGTTTTGAATTTAAGCGTCCAGTGGCCTATCCCACAAAACTTTACAAGCGAACAATTCTACAAAATTGTATAAATTCCCATACAAAAAGTTGACAATTTTGTAGAATTGTACGCTTGTAAAGTTTTGTGGCTTAAATAGGCCCCAGGCGTAAATAAAAAGCTTCGAATTGCAACTCCTGAGTCTAGAAGCCTCGACCGTTTAAGCCTCAAATTGAACTTTAAACACTTAAGTCTTCACAGTTTCAACCTTCAAGGTTAGCGAGTCTTTAAGGTCTTCAAGACTTCAAGACAAAAAACACTAGGGCGGTGTCAAATTGTGAAAAGACGTCCAATCATATTTTATTTATTTCAATATATTTCAATGTCACCTCATATGGTAGGTAACCTATTCCAGCATCGGTTGATCATGTGGTTTCGAGGCCTGGTGCGGATCCTAGGGTTACATTACATGCTCATCGCTTAACTAGCTCGAGAGAGTATCATAAGCTACTGAGTAACTTTCAGCCAATCTTTTAACATAATAATATTACGTACTCATCATTTTGACCATTCATTTATTGTAAATTTACGAAAGCACCATCAGATTAGCGATGCATACCTCGGACTTTTATTTTTATTTTTGTTTGAAATGGGCTTACTTACAGCCACAGATTAGCCGAGGGCAGAGACGCGGCCTACGATGGAGCGAGCTCAGCCAGAAGGTGCCTGTTCACCCTTGACTTGAAGGCTAACGGGTTATATGAACTCGGAAATATAGACTTGGGAATTGCATTCCTTGGCAGTACGCATAAGAAAAGAAGAAGCAACGCGCTTTTGGATTTATTTCTCAACATAGTCTCCTTTACGGGCTAAACACTTATTCCAACGAGTTTCCAATTTTTTTGTCCCCTCCAAAAAATAAGATTTGTCGAGGTCGGCAAAATAGCCGTTCACACCAGCTATACAGTCTTCATTTGTCAAAAATTTTTGTCCTCCATGCCATCTTTTCAAATTTGGGAATAAGTAATAATCACACGGAGCTAAGTCCGGTGAATACGGAGCATGAGGAACCAGTTCTTCAGTTTCTTTTCCTCTCAATTGCTCAAAGGTTAACTGGAAGAGATCCCTTGCAGGGATAAGTTCGCCTTTGTACATTGCTTTTATTTTGTTACAATTGTGATTTATATGTTTTGCGTGTACAATAAAGTGTTTACTTACTTACTTACTTACTTACCAGTTCGAAGCCTAATTCGTGGATTTTTGCCATTGCAATAGTTGAGGTGTGCACTGGGGCGTTGTCTTGGTGAAAGATAGCGTAGTTTTGGTCGTTTTTCCAACAATATGGCTTTAAAACGGTCTAATAAATCTGCGTAATAATGGCCAGTAATAGTCTTCCCTTTTTCTAAGTA
Source organism: Thaumatotibia leucotreta (assembly GCA_025490895.1). Lineage (NCBI taxonomy): Eukaryota > Metazoa > Arthropoda > Insecta > Lepidoptera > Tortricidae > Thaumatotibia > Thaumatotibia leucotreta. The sequence continues at coordinate 69,301 of JALPQI010002368.1, forward strand.
GTCAATCATGAGGATTCCCTCGCCATTCCAGAAAACTGTCGCCATTACCTTCCCAGCCGATAAAACAGTCTTTGCCTTCTTTGGGGCACGTTCACCAGCAGCCATCCATTGTTTGGACTGTTGTTTTGACTCGGGCGTGTAGTGGTGAACCCATGTTTCGTCCACAGTGACAAATCGTTTATAAAAATCTCGAGGATTACGCTTCATCCTATCCAAACACAGTTTTGAAATTCGCTTTCGTTCGCCTTTTTGGTCGACCGTCAACAAACGTGGCACCCATCGCGCAGACAGCTTAGTCATGGCCAAATTTTCGTGTAGGATCTTATGTCTCGCTCAGTAGAAATGCCTACCTTACTAGCTATTTCACGTACTTTTACACGGCGGTTATCGAGTACGATATTATGGACTTCTTCAACAATGTCTTCAGTTGTGACTTCGATTGGGCGACCAGAGCGTGGAGCATCAGATGTGCTTGACCGACCACGCTTAAATTCATTTAACCAGTTGTAAATTGTTTGCAACGTCGGTGCATTAGTGCCGTGAACAGAATCGAGTTCAATTTTTATAGTGGCGGCACTGCAACCCTTCATAAAAAAGTGTTTAATAACGGCACGAAATTCAGATTTTTTCATAGTTGTCAAAAATGTGTAGGTTATCACAATTAAGCAACGGCTAATGTGACATATCTTTGTTTTTTTTTCTTTATTTTTTGTATATTTTCAGTTGAAAGATCGTGCCAGCCAGTGTTACTGCCATTTACCAAAAAAAGGTTTTATAAATAGTTTTTTTAAAAGGACTTATCAAACGGCCCTAACTATATGAATGCACTCGACTGTACAATAAATTTTATTTCCCTCGAACGATCAATGTAAAGCGTTGTTACCAAACTGACTAAAAGCCATTTTCAAACGCTAATTTACGATTCATTTTGAAATACATTTCCTCTTTCTCAACTATTTTTACTAAGTTAAATAATTTTAAATATTGAGATCTTAATTAAAACATACTCCAAACCCCGAGTATGTTTTAATTAAGATCTCAATATTTAAAATAAGTAAATAAGAATCTGCATCCCTTGCATGGTAACATACTCTATCATCATCATCATCATCTCAGCCATAAGACGTCCACTGCTGAACATAGGCCTCCTCTCTGGACCTCCACATGTACCGGTTAGATGCGACCCGCATCCAGCGTGTCCCGGCGACCTTCATAAGATCTTCTGTCAATCTTGTGGGTGGACGTCCCACGCTGCGTTTGCCTAGCCGTGGTCTCCAATCGAGCACTTTTCGACCCCGTCGACCATCTGCTCTATACGCACAGGTAAAAGAAGAGGTAAACCAGCAGACTGATGATGTATCCAGAGGTTAAGTGACACTGAGACTAAAATAAGCTAAGGATGTGTCCACCAGAGGTCACGTGACATTGGTCCTAGCCTTAGCAGTAGCTCGCCCACCAACATTATTTAGAGCTAGCACATGCTCCTAATTGATGTCGCCCTGGGAATAAAAACTGCCCAATTACATCCTTAAACTTTGAAACGCCTCGCTTGGGAATATTTTGTTTATTTTATCACCAACGAGAGGGGTAATGATTTTTAGGGCATGTACTTTATTATACTAGTGTGAATAAGACTTCGCAATATGTGGTGATACATTTTTTATTCCGAAAGGATCATTTATTACCAAAGAAACAGTAGGTACCGAAGCTTACCCAATTTAACCCAAGATTTGAACCCAAGTGCTCAGGTTTCGTTGGTGATACCTAAACCACTCGGCCACTCCAACGCCCACCTCCGGCGGTAAACCTCGGTATTTTTTCTTTGGTATACGACATCTAATATTTAAATTTATATAAATAGTGTTACTACTTAAAAGCCCTTTATTTTTTGAAAATATGAGAAGCTTTATTTGTCAGCCTCCGCAGCCCTGTTCAGTGACCCTGCCTACGAAGCTGGAGGTTCCGGGTTCGAATCCCGGCGAGGGCATTATTTGTGTATTTATTTATCACAAATATTTGTTCTTTGGTCATGGTTGTGTGTATTTAAGTATCTATATGTATCTATCTATTATACAGGGTGATTCCGGAGTCGTGGAGCAGGAGTGAACAGGGTACTAAGGGACGGTCACGCTGAACAACTTTCACTATGGAGACAACCAAGAAATGGCGAAAAAAAATCTACTAATTATGAGTTAATTGAGCCTTAATTGATAGTTAAGTATCAATTAGCTCAAGATTAGGAGATTTTTTATTCGCGATTTCTTGGTTGTCTGCATAGTGCAAATTGGTCAGCGTGACCGTCACAAGTACCCATTTCACTCTTGCTCCACGACCCCGGAATCACCCTGTATATATCGTCGCCTGATACCCACATCACAAGCCTTAATTGAGCTTACCGTTTGTATACGATGTCCCAAGATATTTATTTATTTCAATAAAATATTTCAAAAGGTGTCATTATTATGTGTATGTAGTTGTTTTTTCCACATTGTAAAAAAGTAACACCAATATCAATTTGTTTAATTATAAAATTTTATGATTGATTGATATTGATATAGCAAATTCAAGGCAACGGAGAGTTGTCGAGTTTGCAGATGATTGTGGTAGACACTCGTCTTTGAGTGACTTACGGTTGTAGTATCTTCGAAACATTAAGTACAGATGTCGCTAGTGATTAGTTTCACAATACCATTGACTAAATTCGCTGTGATTTACGAAAGGTCGTCTGGTGTAATTGGAAGCACGTTAGACCGGCAAACCAGAGGAAGCGGGTTCGAATCCCGTGACAACTAGAGTCTTTCGCAGTAAATTTTTTCTACGGTAAGCACATCTGTTACGACATAGTGGGTGTATGTAGTTGTGTATGTGTGAAGAAACAGTTTTAGTAAAAACCATAAAATTCTTTCTCAGAAAACGCTTCAACCTGCAATTACTTACAAATGATTTACTCGCCTAAATGTTTTAATTGTCGGCGAACTTCGCACGTTTCGAAAAACTTTAACACTAAATCTGCTCTTTGGGCCATTCCGCTGATATACAGGCAATACAGTTTTTAATTTCAGGCAACATTTCATGATCGAGGTCAGGTGTGGCTTTCTGAAATCACGAATTGATCTTATTTTAAATTTAATATTTAAGCAAATGTCTTGACAATTTTACACACGGAATATTATAATTATAACTTCTGTGATTTTATACGAATACCGTTGAAAACAATGACATAACATAATAATATTAAAATAGTAAATAGTACATTACGACACAAGTGCGAAAAACATGAAATTTGAAACGAGTGGCGATGTTTTAAAACACGACCGATAGGGAGTGTTTTAAATCGACACAAGTTACGAATTTCGCTTTTGCACGTGTCTCGTACGACGTTGTTTAGTACAGATGCCCTCCGAAGTTTTGGACTTGACGTAAAATGACCCACTTCTCGCACTAGAGCCTAAAAAAATTTTTTTAGTACAGATGGTGTACTCTCTATCGGTCGTGTTTTAAAACATCGCCACTCGTTTCGAATTTCATGTTTTTTGCACTTGTGTCGTAATGTACTATTTCGTATTCCCGACAGCAAATTCTTTCATTTGATTCCAAACAGCCCATCCGCCATCTTGGGGAGGCCGCCATGTTGGATTTTTAGTGACGTTTCTGACGATTTTTAGACACGCTCTGAGTTCTGATAACAATACATTACTAGCTAAGCCATGTATTGTTATCAGAACTCAGAGCGTGTGCAAAATTTCATCCTAATCCAAGGCCGGGAAATGGGTCAAATTAAGATTTTTAAAGCTAATAAAAATGTGTTAAAATAAATACACAGATTTACTCACTCATACATAATATCACTCAGACTTACTCATACATATTGAAATACACAAAAAACAATCATGATAAAAATTTCATGCAATCATGATCAATATTAGGCAATGACATAAAAGTAGCAAAATTAAATAATTTCTTGACATGTTTTAAATTAACGCAATTAGTGTCACAGCCAACTCATTTTACTGATACAAGCCAGACCCTAATAGATATAGTATGTACAGACATGCGAGCAAAACAAATAAGTGTAGATCACGTGGGTTCACTCTATGGGCATGGTTTGGTGGTGTGTGAATTTATTGTCAAAATTGAGAAAGTAAAGCCAATTCAAGTAACTTTTAGGCCTATAAAAAATATTTGTATGGAGAGCTTTAACTCAGACTTGCAGAGCGTGAGGTGGGACTTAATATCGCGGTTAGAGGATGTTAATGATATGGTGTCAGCATTCAACTCTGTTATGATAAGTATATTTGATTTGCACGCACCTGTTAAGTCAGTTAAAGTTACAGATCGCTCTTACCCGTGGATAACCGACACAATCAAGTCAATGATGCGGCTGCGTGATAAAGCAGCAGCAGACTACCATAGAAGCCACTGTGAAATTAAAAAGAGCTATTACAAAGACCTGAAATCCGTAGTCACAAAAGCATTGTACTCCGAAAAAGCTTGCTATTTCAAACATAATATAAACCACAAAATTCATGATCCTAAGTCATTATGGAAACACCTTAGAAGTACCCTGACACCTAAAAAAAACACTGAATTACCATCCTTTTTTAATGATCCGGCAATTATAAATAACCATTTTTTAAATGTACCGGGTAATTCAGATATAACAATATCATGTTTGACTTATTATGAATTCAATAGATACTGTGATAGCATATTTCATCTACAGCCAATTAGCTTGGATCATTTAATAAAAATTGTCAGAACGTTGAAATCAAATGCTGAAGGCTGGGATGGAATCAATCTGACCATGTTAATGTCAAGTTTTCCATACTCTATAGAAGTTATTAAAAACATAGTGAATCAGTCTATCATTACATCTACCTTCCCCGACCAATGGAAGTTAGCAATAGTACAGCCACTGCCTAAAACCACAAATCCTACAGAGTTGAAAGATCTGCGAGCTATTAGCATCTTACCATGTCTATCAAAAATTTTGGAAAAGGTGGTGTGTTCTCAATTAAATGCTTACCTGGAAAGTAGCAATATACTGCCAGATACTCAGTCAGGTTTTAGGAAGGGACGAGGTACAGCGACTGCTTTACTGGATGTCACAGACAATATTCTGAATGCTCAGGATCAGGGAATGTGCACTTTTTTGGTACTTCTAGACTTCTCGAGGGCGTTCGATTGTCTCAGTATTGACTTGTTACTATCTAAATTAAGTTATTATGGTTTCGATAGCAATACTCTGAAGTGGTTTGACAGTTATCTGAGTTACCGATATCAGTATGTGAAATTAAGTTATAGTGATGGGTCCTCGTGTAATTCAGATAAAGCTCTTCTCCGTAGAGGCGTGCCCCAGGGGTCGGTGATCGGTCCAATTCTATTTATATTATATACCGCTGATATAAAGTCCCAGATCACACATTGCAAATATCATATCTATGCGGATGATATACAAGTATATATCTCCTGCAAACCATCAGAAGTTGACATTGCAATATCAAAACTTAATCAGGATCTTTCACAAATAACAGCCTGGGCCGATACAAACTGCCTGGTTCTTAATCCTGACAAAACAAAGTACATGGTTTTTGGTACTAAGCAGAGGTTGGCTGATCTTAATCCTGCACTGAATATAATGTTGAGGGATCAACCCATAGACCGGGTATATGAGGCACGAAACTTAGGTCTCTTACTGGACAGTGATCTTCGCTATGAGAAACATGTTGCTAATTCTGTTAGTAATTGTTTCTATAAACTTAAGATATTGTATAAAATTAGACCATTTGTTAGTACAGACTTGCGTATTCATTTAGTAGAATCACTTATTATTTCCAAGCTAAACTATGCCGATGTTGTGTTTGGCCCACGACTGTTAGCAAAAACAAAAAGACTAATTCAGCGAGTTCAAAATGCTTGTGCACGCTTCTGTTTCTCTATTCCGTTGAGGGCCCATGTAACTCCATTTTTAAATAAACATAAGCTCTTAAAAATGCGCCATCGTCGTAAGTTACATCTGGCCTGTCTCGTTTTTGGTGTAATAAAACATAAAGCGCCACCATATCTATTTGACAAGTTGTCATGCGCCAGGTCACACGGAAGACGACACTACACCATCCACTTGTTGACTCCCAGACATGCTTCGGCAGCTTTCCGAGGTAGCTTCCGCTATGCAGCGTCAAAGTGTTGGAATACCATACCCCCGCCAATTAGGAGCCTGCAAAGCGTAAAACTGTTTAAATTAAAACTGAAAATGTTTATGTTAGAACACCAGCAAGGGCAGGAGCCCTTCAGACATGATACAAGCTGTATTTAGAAAAGTTTTAAATCTTGTTTTTATTTATATGTAAACCAATTGCCTCGTAATGGTAAAAAGTCAACATTGCCTGTAGACATTATGTATTTACCTTGTGGTTGTGCTCCATTTGTAATTTTTATTCTGCGAGTTATCGAGTATCACATTTATAAATTGCTCCTTATCATTTCACCAATCAATTTTTGCGCCTAATTTACCTACATTCATTTATATTTTTATTTTATTGCTGTGTGTTATCTTATATGAAGAGCTTTTCCTTTTAATGTTGTGAACCCCGTGATTGTTTGTGTTTGTATTCTGTGGGCCTGCTGCGACCGATACTTGTCGATGGTTTCGGGTGCCTATCTCTTTCGATTCATAGAAGGCCCCGTCAGTGTAACAGGGATGGATGCTCGAAATTTTTCTGTTTTCTGTGCGCGGTAGGCCCTCTAAGTTTAGCTGTCATTGTTGTGTTTAGTGTCTGTGGTTGGCGGACGCGTTAAGACGCGTTCACAAATATAATATTATTTGTTAAGAGGGTTGCCATACATAATTTATGTTACCAACCGTGACCTCACAAATGGCTCCAATGGAAGACCAGCGCTGGACTGTTTACAGGCCAGCAATATGCTGAATTGGAGACCATTTTGTGGCACTATTGTTTTTTAATTATTTTTTTACATATTAGTGTTCATTTTGTTAATGTGTATATTTGTGTCACAAATAAATGTTTTTTCTTTCTTTTCTTTCTTTCTTTCATAAAGGTTTTTTAATGATAATACAAGGTAATTTTTGGGTCATGTAGCAGGAGTAAAGACGGTTATCGGGACGGAAAATCACCCTGTACATAAGAAAATGGAGAGACCTCAACAAAAATTTAACCTGGAACCTTCAGGCTGGCAGTAAGAGACCGCGGGTTACAAAAATATCCGTCTCCTATATTTTACGACGTGCACAATTGCACAGTGAGTGCAATGTAATCCACATCACATCATTCTATCTCAGTCCACTGCTAGACGTAGGCCTCTCCTATAAACTATGCGTAAATACGCATTAGGAGCGGCAAGCGGATTGGAGATCGCAGTATGACGCTGCTGCCCATCATCGATCTTTTATCAAAATAAGTCATTGACACTTCATTTCCTTAGTCGGCTCATACGACACCCGCGGGAAGAGTTGGGGTGGTGACAAATGTATTTTTACACCACACGGCGAATTTTTATCTTGAATAAATGATATTGCTTAGTAAGCTGAAGTGGCAGAGCAGAAAGCCGATGGAGTCAAAAAGTGCACGAGTGGAGACCACGATTTGGCAAATGCAGCGTTGGACCGACCCACACAAAAGATCGACAGAAGACAATGGGAGAAGCTGGATGCAGGTCGCTTCCAACCGGTACATATGGAGGTCCAAAGGGGATGTCTATGTGCAGCAATAGACTTATTGGTGAGCTGATGAAGTGATGTTGAAATGAAATCAATTGGCCAACTCTGAATATGCTACGAAACGGAAATTGGGATTTGTCTTTGTGTGAGTGGACGAGTAGTAATGTCACAATGTACACAGTGAAATATTGACCAACAGTATATTATCTGGGTGCCCGTCTCTTCGCGTAATATTCATTGTGCAGAAAATGTTTTGGCCGAAACATTTGGCCTATTGTTGAATGGCATAATAATCGTTTCGCCGAATTATTTTTATGCATACACATATAGAAGTCCTAAAGTATGTTTTTCCGAATATTCGTATGCCGATTTTCAAATTATCTAAAATGTAATATTACTAATATTGATTGTCATAAAAAATATTTCCCATTATTATTAGAGTGGCTAAAATAACAGCACTAGTCTTTTAAACTAACTTAAAATACATCAATATTAAGTTGTCACGTCTGTCAAATGGAATTAGTTATTTCTAGATAACCTGATTGCAGAAAAACGAGAGGGGCAGGACCGATACGGTTAAGTTAGGTTAAAACATTAATCTTAAACATTTTATAATACAAATACTAGGTCTGCTCCAGCTGCTAGGAGAAAGACCAAATAAGGGGGGACGGGGGGCGAAGCCCCCCACAAGGGGGGCTCGGGGGGCGAAGCCCCCCGCATTAAAAAGAAAAACATTTCAAAATCATGTAATTCACCTGGATAGGTTCGTTAGGTATCTTTTGTCCCTTAGAGCGGAAATAGGAGCCCCGCTAGGGGCTCCGTCGACATGTTGGCGGATCGTATTTCATTTTAGTAGGTGTTATGTTTAGCAGCAATTTTAGAATGTACAATATTAGGATCATCAAACATATGCATTATACAATTTCGGCAAAGGAATCTTAGGCACAATAAGCATTAGGATGAATAATGTTTCGGACAAACGACTTTAGGCGCAAAAACTTCGACACATGAAAAATATGCGAAACAATAATTCGGCGAAACAATTTTCGGCGCAAAATTCTTATGCGACATAATATTCGGAACAATACTTTTATGCGATTCGATATAGACCCATATTATCTACCTCTTAACGGCCTCCGTAGCTCAGTCAGTACTGGGTGCTTAGACAAGTTGCCAATAGTAAATGGAAGGCAGCTTAACTAAACTTATATGGGCAACTGAAGAATAAGCAATTAAAGATTTAATATCTACCTGACAAAAACATTTTAATCTTACATAAAACCCCCCTAATAAACTAATAATAATTCAAATAAAATTAAACTTTAAACCTGTTTGCTGTAAAAAAACTTTGTCTTTGTCGCACTAATAAGCAAGAGTGACAGAGAGGGAAAACTACGATACGCTACCAAGCGCTAGCGATTGGCAACTTGGCTAAGCATCCTGACACTGCCTGTGCAATTCCTAAAAATATACATTTGATTCACGTCTTCGACATTGATGAAAATTGGTGGGCTAGTAGAGTTAATGATGCTGAGCAAGATCCACCACATTTGCCAAAATGTCCCAAAATATTTGTTGTGAAACGTTCCTTATTTGTTACCAATAATATATAGGAGAGCCGTGTGGTGACGGCAGTAAGAATACAATTGTCACCACCCCAACTCCTCCTTCGGGTGTCGTAAGAGTTGACTAAGGGATTGAAGTGTCACCGACCACTATTTGATAAAAGATTGATGATGGGCAGCAGCGTCATCATAGTGCACACATTTCTGCGATCGCCAATCTGCTTGCCCACCGTGGCGATTATGGGCATTTACCTCCTAATGCGTCTATACGCATAGTTAATAGGAGAGGCTACGTCCAGCAGTGGACTATCATAGGCTGATGATGATGATGATGATGAATATATAGGAATCAGCTAACAAAAAAGAAACGTTTTATAAATTCAATCATTGAATGATCGTTCGTGGAATGTTTAATTTGACATGACAACACACAATACATTGTGTTTTATAGCATTAAAGTTTTTGATTGAAATTTGATAATGTGGGTTAGGCCTATTAATAAAATGAATCGGAATATCGATCCTTAGTTATAAGGTAGACACATATTTTGACTGTGACTTACCCTGCGTTCAACCATCCCTCACAGGCCTAAATCTCAATTTTCATGGCCTGCACTTTTTAATAACATAATAACCTTAAGGATCGAGGCAATTTCTTGATGGAATTGAAAAAGTTCGGTGATTCCTTACCTTTGCGTTGACTTTGGATATCGATATCTGTACCAAATTATTGTAAAAGCGAATTTAGGATAAAGGTACAGAGTATAATCTTGAGTGATTGGGTTATAAAGTTTCTTTGGATAAATGTAAGTTTAGATTTCAACTTGTTTCACTTGAAATATACATGTAAATATTTTTAAGATCAGCTGTAACCTATAAAAATTATATAAGTACCTGTACATATTATTTTAAAAGGTTAAATAGTACATTACGATACAAGTCCAAAAAAAAAATTTTCGACGAGCGTGAAAGTTGGAGCCCGAGTGAAACGAGGTCGACAATCACCCGAGTTAAAAATAAGTTTTTACACGTGTATCGAACGACTTTTTCATAACAAGTGCCTTAAAAAGAGAAACTTACGTACGTGAAGCGTGCGCAATGTTTACTTTTCCGCACTAGTTAGGAAAAATAATATATTCATATTCTACAATATAAATTTTTATACACTTTCGGTCAAATAATACGAGTTTGGTATAATTATTCATAGAAAATACTGTAAACACGCTGATTTCAAATAGATTTGTTCAATATTTAACGAATAAGTGGAATTATTTATTTATTTAAACTTTATTGCACTAAACAGGAGTACAAAAGGCGAACTTAATGCCATAAGGCATTCTCTACCAGTCAACCATTGGGACAAACAGAAAGATAAAGTTGGTGCAGGGTCGTAAAGTAAGAAAACAAAAAAAAAAACTAAAATCACTAAACAGCAATAAACATACACAAATATTATATGCAATTTAATAAACTTACACAAATATACATAAATATAATACATATTACCTACTGTGAAACATCAGGAGTACGATGCCTGAACCTTGGAATCCATTTTAATATGAATTTTCCTGTTTTTTTTTCATCGAATCCCAACAAATATATAATGTTATCGTCAAATAGATAACTCCGTGGATAAAAAATAGCAAATCATAATTAAAGAACCCCATTTTCTATATATTTTCGTTTTTATGTAACTATTTAAAATGTTGCCTGCAAAAATCAATCTAATCACCATTTCATTTTTTTTTGGGATTGGACTACTTTTAAACAACTCTTACCATATATTATGTATTATGTAACTTTAAATAGGGTATTTTTTAAATAGCTGAATCATTGTGGCGTTTTTTTTTTGTGGTGGTATCCTATTTCTTTACATTTTTTTTCACTATTTATTTTTAAAACTACAAATTATGTACATAGATTAAATCTCAATTTTTTTAAGATTATTATATATATAAATATCTAAGATTGGCCCTTGTGGCATTGTACCGAGGATGCTGGCGGCATTTCCTCCTTGTATCGCAATACTGATGCGTTGTGCGAGGAAGTCGCCAGCTCTTCGGTCTTTAGTTAAATCAACCAGACGTTTCGCGATCTCAGCAAACAATTTGCGTGTGCTGGGGCCCCAAGAACCTAAAGTTTCTACGCCAAACGGTACAAAATCGTACTCTTTGCCGAGGCCCTTATATTTATTACGTTTTAAAAATTCGGCATTTTCAGCCGCAGCGGCTGCCCTTAAGTAAACGTAGTTCGTTGAAGATGGGACGGTGCCAGGGTGTCTACGCAAGTAGCATCCCATACCAACATCCGTCCCAAGCTCCAAGGAACCAAAGACACACCATCAGGTCTCTTACCATCATCTCTAATAATACCAGTAGGCTCAAGAAGAGCAGGTACGTTGATCGTGGCAAGAGACCTGCGGATTATGTCGTTCGATCTCTAATTCAATTTCAGATTTTAAATCAATTTAAATCAATAAATAAATAAATATAAGGGCCTCGGCAAAGAGTACGATTTTGTACCGTTTGGCGTAGAAACTTTAGGTTCTTGGGGCCCCAGCGCACGCAAATTGTTTGCGGAGATCGCGAAACGTCTGGTTGATGTAACTAAAGACCGAAGAGCTGGCGACTTCCACGCACAACGCATCAGTATTGCGATACAGCGAGGAAATGCCGCCAGCATCCTCGGTACAATGCCACAAGGGCCAATCTTAGATATAGGTTAGGTTAAGTAGATTAGTTAGATTTAATCATATCACATAAATTGTAGTTTTGAAAATCAATATAAAAAAAAATCTAAATCTACATATAGGGGATCGTCTTGCGTTCAGGCCGCCTTGACACTCAATAAATCAATAGTGGTCGTAGCTCTGGTTAAAAAAAAAAAACAAAAAAAGTATCAACGACCACGTCCAGTATTTTGGACGTTGTCGAATTAAGAGTATTAAGGGAAATCTCTTACTATTTTTCATTTTGACTTAGAATAGGGCTCCAATTGGTTGAATGTACCTAAATCCTGCTTCGTTCCACGCGACTATCACAAACAAAGTTACAGTTCCGTCTTCCAAAATTAATAGTTTACAACTTACAACCGATCCGGGCAACTCTCGAACAGACTGCGAGCACACTATTCCCGATGGGCTTCACACTTACACTAACTAGTGAAACTGTACACTTGCCATGAGATTTTTCATACTACCTACTAACTACTGGTACTTTTAGACCGTATTAGGGCAGTGCCTAAGACAGTCTAAAAGTTACTAAGCTATGAACTAGTTATGGGCTATAAACACGAACAAAAGATACGTGTAAATAAAAGAGACATCATAAATCAATAAAGAAAAGAGCACCTATCTTATAAATAAATAAATAAATAATAAATATCTTGGGACATCTTACGCAAATAGATCTAGTCTCACGGTAAGCTCAATTAAGGCTTGTGATGTGGGTACCAGGCGATGATATATATAATATATAGATGTATACTTAAATACCCCCCCTCATTTGCTTTGAAATTTGATTGCTCTTTATTCCTATGTAAAATAAGAGTGACAGCTGGTAACCAGAGTAACCAAAAGCAATTGAGTGGATTGGATATATAGACAGACAGCCATAACCAAGGAACAAATTTAATATTTGTGTAAATAAGTACACAACTAATTCCCTCGCCGGGATTGGAACCCGGAACCTCCAGCTTCGTAGGCAGGGTCACTACCAACTAGGCTATGGAGGCTGAAAAGTAGTATATGTAGGTATAGCGACATATACGAGGTCTATTGGTAAATTTATCTATATGTGCACGCAAAGTCCCACATAATAAATGTTTCTTGAGATAGACGGATATACCTCTTCGCCGACATCATCATCTCGCAAGGACCCTTAGCCTAACTGTGCTCTCGCCTGGTTTAGGTAAGTTATGAGAAGAACTTCACAGATTTGGACACGATTGGTTCTGAAGGAAGGTTTGAACGTGCTTGACGATGCTTGTTGACGGATGTATTGTATACTATGTAGTTCACTTGAACTTTACCATAATGTCAACAGCTTTTATATTGTAATGAATAATTATACAATGAATTACATTGGCTGTCATAGGGCAACACTTCTTATAAGTACTTCGTTGTTGCTCAAGACACCAAGAAATAAATCTAACTAAGTATGTTCAAATATTTAATCGCATACATCCAATGGTTTCCAGCTATCTATGTATCTAGATATTGGATGCGGCCTCTGCATGAGGGAGGTATATGTCCAGCCAGAGGGCTATCTATTGACTGATAATAATTCAATCAATTCTTCAAATTTTACGCAACTTCGAAGCTGAATCATCAATAAGTAATGATTTAAGCATGTTCATCATGTTCCAGAGATTAAAAATGGATGCACACACTTACACAGACTTCGAGCTAAGGGCGGATTGCACCGACCATCCTTGACACACCGTTAAACTTTACCCAGCAGATTACAGCGAGCAAATTAACGCAAAGCACCGACAGACAGTTTGTTGCAACTCACCCTAACTAGCTACAAATTTCTACACATTTAAGGCTAAACAAAGTCTTCTAATCGACAAAGACCGTTACCACTATTACTGATTCTTACGCCTATAATTCTAATACCATTCGAAAGTTCATGAACTAGCTGGCTAGCAACTATCTAAATCCTTATCATGATGTTAGCATGTTCATCATGTGCCACAGATTAAAAATGGATGTGCACACTTACACAGACTTGATAATAAATAAATAAGCGGCATTAATCCTATTCCAACACATTTAGGGCTACACAAAGTCTTCTAAATGTCATAGATCGCTGCTACTATTGCTGATTGTCAAATTTCATTATAATACCATGCGAGAAAGTCTAACAAAAGTTCATGAACTATCTAAGTTCTTAGAACGAATTAAACATGGTCATAACATTCCAGACATTAAAATAAGATGCGCACACTTACACAGTTTTGAATCTAAATCAATAAGCGGGAATCAAACCTATTCCAACACATTTAAAGCTATACAAATCTAAACGCCATAAAACGCTGCCACTATTGCTGATTGTCAACTGTCATGCTAACCATACCGTCGATTCACGTATATTCGCCTAGGATACCTATCTTCGCCTAATGTGAAAAAGTGAAGTTCCCGCCTTATTTTCAAGGGAAACGGTCAGCTAGCGAAGTACATGTTTTTCATACTTGCTATTTAGTAATTTTCTGTGCAGCGAACCCTAAAATTAATACGAAAACTTCAACTTTTTCTTGGCGAAGATAGGTTTTCTAGGCGAAGAAACGAAACTTGCTGGTACAATAAAGTCTAACAAAAGTTCATGAACTAGCCCCGGCTAGTAACTATCTAAATTCTTAGCATGATTTCAGCATGTTCATCACGTTCCACAGATTAAAAATGGATGCGCACACTTACACAGACTTGAAGCTAAATCAATAAGCGGGAATATGCGGGAATTATTTACGGTCAAGCCGGGCGTAAGAGGCGGGACGGGCGGCGCATACGTTATGAGGCCCTGGGTTCTTCCTATTTCGCACGTCAAGGTGCGGCCAGTGGCCTATACCACAAAACTACAAGCGTACAATTCTACAAAATTGTATAAATTCCCATACAAAAAGTTGACAATTTTGTAGAATCGTACGCTTGTAAAGTTTTGTGGTATAGGGGCCAGGTAATTCTCCGAGGAGCTTTTTAACCGCTTCGATTCGTCATTGTCGCTCCACGATTATTACCGAAACTGAACGAATAGGGCATATCCATGCAAGAGTGTAATGAAAGTTAACAATTTCTCGTGCATGTTTATTTATTAATTGTGCAAATTTTGATGTTGTTATGTAGATATCAAAATAATACTTATCCAGATATAGTATAACTCTTACGCTTGGATCACAAGTAAATAAACAGACTATCAAATGGTTACTTTCATTTCATTACAGTTACATTGATTTACCCATTAGCATTGATTACGCTAGACTTCGTGTAGGTACTGAATTACGCTTACATTAAAATAACACTCTTAGGGTCATCTCTTGTAACAATACTCACTGAGACGATAATGACGACATACTTAAAAACGCAAAGTATTCGAAAAATATGTGTAATATAAGACATTGGCCAAGAAAAAGGTTAAAACTGAATATACAGTGTAAAAACAATGTATTGCTTTCTTCACTTATGTACTCTTCCCTTGTTACTTTTCTTTATAAATTGTTGGTAAGAGAAAAATGTTTAATTCAACAACTAACTTATTTTTTGTTATAATAGCTGTGAAAGTCTCTTTTTAAGTATTTTTTAACAAATAGTACGACATTTATGTAGTTAGTGAATAAAATAAATACTTTATTTGACAGTGACCTAAGACAATAAAGTAAGCCATATAAATTGTTTAAAATACAATTTTCTGCCCTTCGGCCGGCAAACAGCACTTTGCCGGCCGCTGCACTAAACTAAGAAGGCGCCTGCCGATGCCGGTTCGTTGAGAAGAAAAATAATATACACATCTCGGCCGTTAAATAGGAAAGTCTCGGATCATATGTTTGTCTACAATTTCACGTCGTCCGAGCCATTTCCCACGTAAACGGCCTTGGCATGTAATCTACTATTATGAATATTATTTCATAAATTATTTTTGATACTGTTGCTCCGGATAAGAAAACTCGTAAGTAGACGGTGGAAATGGGAATAGCCCGTTCGAGGCTAGCTCCTATTGCTTCATACATTATACGAGAACTCAGCGGTCAGACTAAAATATTGTCTCCTGGACACACCTGGGCCTTCTGCCCACTTATCTTAAGCTTGTTTACTTTACTTAGCCCTTACACTGCAAATTGACTTGTTGATAATGAATACTATAAATATATAGAATAAACTATAGAAGTTGAAACGTATAGAGAACTGAAGGAAAAGGCAGAGAATAGAATAGAATGGAAATTACTCCACCGACAAGAGCCAAGCTCTTAAATAAATGATGATGATGACGATGATGATAATGAATATAAATTTTAGATGTCATCCTATACCAAACAAAAATTACAGAGTTTATCAACGTTGCATTTGCAAATGCAAATCATTTAGGTTTCCGTAGCCAAAGTGGCAAAAACGGAAGCCTTATAGTTTCGCCATGTCCGTCTGTCCGTCCGTCCGTCCGCCCGTCCATCCGTCCGTCCGTCCGTCCGTCTGTCCGCAGTATAGCTCAGTGGCCGTTAATACCAGAAATCTGCAATTAGATACAAATATACATATTAATCATGCCAACAAATTGGTACAATAAAAAGTAAAAAAAAATCTGGTACCGCCCCAACTGGTGAATTGGGGATGATTTTTTTATTTGCTTTAATCCTATAGTGACCTATTGAATAGGTCTCTTAAAAAGAAAGAGGGTCTTGTAAGAAAGTATTTTTCTAATGTCCATATTTTCGGAGATAATAATCGCTCGAGAAAAAAAAAATGGTGTCTCCCCCCCCTCTAACTTTTTATCCGTAGGTCCAAAAAATATAGAAACGATCATGAATAGTGAGTGGGTTTACAGAATACTTTAAAATAAAACTATTTCGAACATAATCTACACTGAGCATGGCCCGACATGCTCTTGGCCGGTTTATTTTTGCATGATATAAATAGGGTTTGAAAAGTGTATATGAATAAAGGTGGGATCAGATAAGTATTTTTCTACTAATACAACCTTCATAAATACATAATATTAAGACTTCTGTTACCAAGGTCCTGTTGCCATCTTCCAACTACATCATCAGCCGGTCTAGCCAACATGCCATACAAAAAGCAGCAGAGTCAAGCAGTATACGATAAGCGATACGTACATAATAAATGTATTAAATTAATAAAATACGACTTGACACGAGTTCCTAATTAATTTTGGTGTAGTAGAAGTGGTTGAAAAATCGATCACAAGATTTGAAGCATCGACGACAGTTGATACGCGGTGAAGTTAATAAAAACCTTTTAAAAATGGCAGATTCGAACGAAAAGTCACATGACTGAATGTTGAATACATGCACTACATGAATCGTATACCTACGATAAACGATAAGTCACGTCACCATAATAATGTATGGAAATGGTCACGTGACTTTTCGTACTCGAATCTGTCACAATTCATACATTTATAACTTATCGCCTGCTGATGTACGTAATGTATGGAACCCGTCACGTGACTTTTCGTTCGAATTTGTCATTTCCATGGTAGCAGCATTATTTGGCATTATCATCCGACTATACATTTTTTACGTAGGTACACGACTTCAGTCAGTAACAGGCAAATCCATGTTTGATTCGCAAGATTTGAGTACAATGTGTGGTGGCGGCAGTAAGAATACATTTGTCACCACCCCAACTCTTCAAGAATCGTAAGAGTCGACTAAGGAATTTGAAGTAACTAATTATTTATTGAAGATTGATGATGGGCAGTCGACTAAGGGATTGAAGTGTCAGTGATCGTTTTAATAACGATTGATGATGGGCAGCAGCGTCATCATAGTGGACACATTACTGCGATCGCCAATCCGCTTGCCCAGCGTGGCGATTATGGGCATTTACCTCCTAATGCGTAGATAATAGAAGAGGCATTTGTCCAGCAGTGGACTGATTATAGGCTGATGATGTGATTACAAACTATATAAAAGTTTGTACAAATGGTATCACATCATCAGCCTATGATAGTCCACTGCTGGACGAAGGCCTCTCCTAATAACTATGCGTATAGACGCATTAGGAGGTAAATGCCCATAATCGCCACGCTGGGCAAGCGGATTGGCGATCGCAGTAATGTGTCCACTATGATGACGCTGCTGCCCATCATCAATCGTTATTAAAACGATCACTGACACTTCAATCCCTTAGTCGACTCTTACGACACCCGCAGGAGGAGTTGGGGTGGTGACAAATGTATTCTTACTGCCGTCACCACACGGCCAAAAAAATGGTATAAGCGAAAATAACTGAATTAAATTACCGCTCGCTCAACTGAAAGTGTATGGAAGCGTGAAGTAAAACACCCACATTCAAGTACATTAGGCACAGAATATACATAAGATGCGGTTAAGTTTACACTACTCGTCCCTTTCCCGGCTTATATCCATGTTTTCTTACAGTAGAACCTCGATAATATGAAATACAAACAATAAAATATTATTTTATGTATTTATTTGAACTACAATAAAAAAGTACAAATGGCGGCTTTAATGTCTTAAGGTATTCTCTAGCAGTCAACCATGAGCAAAAAGAAAAGTTTGTGTGATGCAGGCTTTTGTATTCGATTATCTCACTTCTAACCGAGCAAAAATGTTCAATTGAATTGATTCATCTTAAGGTGGGTTTGTATCAAACGATCATTCTATCCCCACCCTACGAAATTCGTTCGTTACACAAAACGTAATTCGACGAAATTTGTTGATTGAGAGTGGGTGATAGAATGAGCTATCGCTCGTTTGGTGCAAATCCACCTTTAATGTATAAACTGAACATAGTAGGTTCAATTTATCCAAGGAATAGATTAGTACAAAAGGCGGTAAATTAAAGAAAGGTTTGAACGTTTGATCACCTATATGGACAATAGTTAAAATATCTTTCTTATACTAGCAAAACTACAGCAAAAATCGGAAAATATTGTCATTTTTCAACTCTGTCACTTCAAAAAAGACTTATTTGTGAGTTTCAGTGTTCTCAGACAGCCCTCTAATTTGCCGGACGGAAATAGTCTTTAATTCTATAATTTTAATTTTAAATTTAATTTTCGATGAAATAATTTGAATTTAATTTACCCTTTCACTGATTTAAAGTACCTACTTGGAGTCATAGAAATCCCAAAGAGGAACCCTAACAAATCTCTCTTACTTAAGTTCAACTTCATAAATTTAGAGATTCTCGTTACCGAAGTTCCACTACACTTTACGTAGGAAACGTTTGCGAGCTCCTTATACCTCCGGTATTCGCGGATTATCCGCAAATCAGATTGTCCGGCGATCGGAACCGGACCGGATCCGATTTTATTTATAGCAATAGACTTTGTACGTTGGATTTTTTCTATTTCAGTTATTTTTTTGAAAAGCTCGGATATTCGTTAGTCAAGGAATCACTGGAACTGTATATATCTGACGAAATATATATTTACTTACCTAAGCCCTTCTTACTCAATCTCCAAGGGCGCTAAGTGTAAGGTTGCGGCTCCACTGACGCGGAGCGGAGCGGAGCTGTGCAAAATTGACCAATTACATTCTTCAAATTCAAAATTCGAAACACTGATAGACTTTACGAATGCATTTTTGATGACAAAAGAAGTAAAAAAAGATTATGTCATTTACGCACAAAAAAAAAATTAAGTGACTGTGATGCAGTCTCATTGGCCGAGCTCCCATGACTACGGTCCGCACCGCCGCAGCCACGACTTCGGTCTAAGGCGACCGACTTAGCGGAAAACGTTTGGTGCATCTCGTACCCATATCAGCATCCCGCTCCAACTCATGGATTCGCTCGCCGCTGGTCGCCTTAGACCAATGTCGTGGCCGGGGCATTAGACTTGAGTGAGCGACGAGCGGAGCGACGAGCGGAGCGTCCGGCGCGGCGGGCAGCGGAGCGTCTAGCGTCCAAGGTATTTGGACGGACTGCACTCAAGCCACGCGACTACGTTTGTATTTGTTTAGTATGGACTCGAGGTTGTGATCTTTTTACCGACTACATACGATATACAGGCTGTTCGTGAGTATACCGATAGACTTGAAAGATGTATTCCTGACCACATTTTGAGGCTATAATGTCATATGGACTTTTCTGGATTCGGCTTATTGTAAGAGATAATGACATGTTTTTCAAAAAACTACTTTCATCATAAGTCATTGAAAAATGCATGCACGATTAAAATTCTTACACTAATAGTTTTCATCACAAAAAATAATTAAAAAAAATTTTTTTTTTTTGTTAGTAAATGTCAATATTCAATAATGACATGTCACATATTTTTTTTACTTCTTTTGTCAACAAAAATGCATTGGTAAAGTCTATCGGTATACTCACGAACACCCTGTATTATTTCTCATTACATTTGAAACAAAAAAATATTTCTCATCCCAAAAATATATTAAATTTCCAACATAACTACTAATATTTAACTTCGTAAAGAGTTTTAATTCTTAATAACTCCCACTGCGCATGCGACGTGTAATGAAAAAAAAGGAATAGAATAATGAATACGAGCTTTTTCAATTTTTCGGACACTCAGTCGACTTGGACAATTAGCGAGAAATCTTAATTTCAGTCAGGTTTGTAACGACAATTTAACACAAAATTTCAATAAAAACTTGGTTTTGCTGTTCATTTTGTAAAGTATAAGCGACTTCATAAAAAAAAACGCCGATAAAGTAAAAATTCCTAAAGATATCGTATCTACTTGACTGTCGTTACGAAGCTGACTACAAATAAGGTTATTTTAATCTAGCGCTGCTTGGGTGGCACTTAAATTCAAAATGCACATTTATTATACCGATCACACCAACTTATCTATTCTAATGTCTCCAACGCTGCGACTATAATTTATACAACATGGACTTCTAATGCCAGCTCAAAAATGCCCCCAAATACAATTGTTTAATTGTGCCAAGATAGGCAGGACATAGCGCTTTTCTTAACACCGCGCCTATTTCGGCGCAACATCTTTGACAAATATTTATAGAATATAAGCCATTCAACACTTTGACGGACCAATGACAACTATTTTTAAATGGTGGTTTAAATTTTCATAGGCTGATATTGAAATTCATTACCGTGATGCATTGAAGAGGGAGTGACACTTGTCAACTAAAATTCAGGACCGTTTTGAAAGGCAATTTAGTATGGAGTGCGGCTTCCATGTTTTATTTGTTCGTATCGTAGCTCCAACAGCCAATATCAAATATGTTCTTACTTTAAGATTCCCGTTAAACATAAAATAAATAACTCGTCAAAACATCGGGAAACACCATTAAGGAAAGATCCCCAAAACCCCTCAAAACTGAAAATATGCTAACCCCATTGGAGGCCGAGAAAGTTTCTGATATAATTTTTCGTGGCCGGGATCTGCGAGTCCACAAACTTTTCAGATACACCCTGTGATAATAAATAAAGCTTATTATGCTGTACAGGGTGCTTTCGAATTGAAAATATTATCAGTAGATTGGTGTTTGCTTACACCTGTTTAAGAAACGTGAGTGAAAAGTTACAATGTTATACAATATTAAAGATTTATTCATCTTAGCTAAAAAACTAAATTCTACTATACACGGTGATCGCGAGCATTGCGAAAGATTTTAACTATGCAAATGCATTCTAGACATCAAAATAAACAAAAAATATTATGAGACCTAATGTCAATACAACAAAAAAAATCTATTTTTTTTAGGTTTTTTGAATACTATATAATTATTTATAGTATAATTTGTTTAAATTATTTATTTCAATTGTTTTTTTTTAGGTACCGGTTATTTTGTCAAGTCTATTCGTATTTTTTGATTGTCAGGCAAAAGGTGTGGTAATATTAGAGCACATTGTGGTAGCATTGTAATCAAAAAGAAGTTAAATGACGAAAAACTCTGAAACCAAGCCGAATCCAGAAAATTTTAATATAACATTAAAGACTATAAATATGGTCAGGAATCCAGCATTAAGATCTTTTGGAATGCTCACGAGCACCGTGTATACTATATACAGTTATACACTATTTTAGAGATGGGCAGAATATTCGGTAATTATTCGGTATTCGGCATATTTGGTATTTTTTTATAATATTCGTATTCGGCCGAATTATTCGGTTATTTTACCGAATATTTATCGAATAAGTAATGTAAAATACCAGCGTAGATTTTTGCAATTCATTAGAGAAAGATAACGTTCAGCGGTTTAAAAACTAACAAAAACAGGAAAATTATCAAAGTATGAAGCTCAGTGTTTTCTTATAAAAACGCTTGGGTATTTAATTGTTTCTAGCGATATAGTGCAACTGAATACTCGGCCGAATATTCGGTTCGGTAAGAGTTGAACCAAATATTCGGCCGAACATTCGTATTCGGCAAAGTCCGTATTCGGCCCATCTCTACACTATTTATACCGTATGATTAGTATGAATAGATAGGTACTATAAGATTGTGTAATATCAGACCAAGATACATAAAAATTGGCTTTTATTTGTAGTTAAGTTGACAGTTAATTTGCTTCAATCAATTAGGTACCTAATGTGGTCCAACTTGCTTGAATGTATAATAGTATTTGTTAATATTAGATCATATACTACCAAAGAAAAATACAGATTTCATCAATCCGAGTTTGAATTTGAACCCACGTACTCAACTTTCGCGGCTGGTGCCTGAACATCTCGGCCACTCGATCTTTATCTTTGGTATATATATGTATATGTCATCTAATATTAAATTTGTAATTTATGTACGAAGAGCTATATCGGTCACTTTGGTAGGTACTGCTGCGGATAGTAACAGCTATTGCATTCAGCCAATATCAAAATTCTAGATTCAATAAAAACTTCTATAATATTATATTTCTAACCATGTTACATTTCCAGTATTCACATCACCCTATACCACCGCAAGTAACTAACTTTGGAAGAAAGTTCATGAGTCAATTTCAATCTAAGCCCAGTTTCGAGTTTTCAATATCGGAATTGAACCTGGGACTACACGAAGCACTCCACTTAATAGTTTACGTGTGCATATCCAGGCTTCATGATATTGAAATTTCGGCCATTTGGATAGATTATTTTGAAATTTTGAATGTGGAATGGTAGGGTAAAATGAAGTAAATCGGCAAGTGTAGCGCGATTTAGGTATATAAATGTTGATGATCATGAGGTGTAATATGACTCACGATAGTTTTAATTTGCTCATGTGGTATTATAATTCGAAATAGAGAATAAATTGTAGGCCGAGCACCGTAATTAAGTTATTTGAAAAAGGTCAACAATTAAAATATTAAAAAACCGACTTCAACCGATTTCTCCAAGATCCCCGATTTGTTTCTATCATTGGTTTCTTATCATCACATCCTACTTTTTCTTCCTTCTTTCTTTAAAAGAATTACAATTACCAAAAGCACCATACCTACATGTGAAGAGAAGAACATTTGAAGATTTCCCTCGATTTCTCCAAGATCCCATAATCAGACCCCAACTTGGTGCCAACGGGACCATCTGGGGTTATACACGTTCGATCACAAAAAAAAATCAAATCGGTTCACGATTCTCGGAGATATCGGGTAACATACATACAACAAAAAAAAACAGTATAATCGAGAACCTCCTCCTTTTTTGAAGTCGGTTAAAAAAGTACAAGCAGTAAATTAATAATTCGGATTATAGTGAATAATTTATTCAAATTAAATACAACTGACACTTTTCTAAGAAAATACTTTCCGCGTGGTGACGGTAGTGAGAACATTTGTCATTATCCCAACTCTTCCCGTGGGTGTCGTAAAAGTTGACTAGGGGATTAGTGTCACTTCCTTTTTTTACCTTTATTTACCTACTGATGATGATGGGCAGCAGCGTCTTCATAGTGGATACACTACTGCGATCGCCAACCCGCTTGCCCAGCGTGGCGATCATGGGCATTTGCCTCCTAAAGGTGCATTCAGACCAAACGAGTATTCGCTATTCTATCCCCCCACTCTACGAAATTCGATCGTTACACAAAACGTGATTCGTTGATTTAGTAGAGCGGGGGATAGAATAGCGAATGATCGTTTGGTCTGAATGCACCTTAATACGTCTATAAGGCCTACGTCCAGGGGCCTATTTCTCAAAAGCTTGTAACTTGTAATACAAGCGGAAGTCCTTATCCAAACTTAGGGTGCCAAAAAGAGACAATCACTTGTTTTACAAGTTACAAGCTTTCGAGAAACGGGCTCCAGCAGTTTACTAACATAGGTTGATGAAGTGAAGAAGTGAAATATTTGTAAAATTATATGTAACTATGCGCAGTAACATGTTGGCTATTTAAGTAATCATTTTAAGAACAGTTTTTTTATAAAACGACATTTTGCTAATCATTATTTGGTTAAACACTAGTGAACCTCTATATACATAGGTCGGTAAAATGCAAAGTTACCGAAGTTAGTCGGGGCAATAGCGTGTTTACGGGGCAAGTTCGTCCTTAATGCCGGAGGGAAGTGTTTAAGCTCGCACAATAATTATAACTCCCCGATACTTGTAGCTGAAGCTTTCGAACTTGGACGATTTATCTCATTTTGATACTACCAGGCGCCTATTTCGCCACGTTGACAAGTGCTACAATTGTAAATTTACTGTGTTTCCAATGGGTGGCATATACTACTTCCAAAAAAAATGAATAAAAAAAATTCATTTGTTCTACAAAATAAGTAAATTATTTCATTGCATTTACAACAAATTTTATGGGAGTAAATCGTGTAAATCTACGTTTAATAAAGTCTGCTTGCAACTACCGGGGTTGGTGACATAAGTTCATCAACGTCCGAGGTGGGGACGTTAGTGAACTTAGTATGTATTTCTTTTGGAATATTATGACATTTAATATTCATAATTTATAGTACATAGTAGTGTAGTCACACTACTGACTACTTACAAAATACCGATACAAAATATTCAACAAAATAATTTGATTTCATCATCACATCAGCCGAAAGACGTCCACTGCTGAATATAGGCCTCCCCCAAAGACTGCCACAACCAAAGCAGAACCAAAGTAACCGAAATAGCTCTCCGAATCGCTAAACTAAAGTGGCAGTGGGCGGGGCACATTGCGCGTAGAACCTATGGCCGTTGGGGCGGGAAGGTTCTTGAGTGGCGGCCACGTACCGGAAGGCGTAGCGTGGGTAGGCCCCCACAAGGTGGACCGATGACCTGGTGAAGGTCGCAGGAGTCCGCTGGATGCGGGTGGCGCAGGACCGCTCATTTGTTTATTTCATAAAAACTTGTAAATACACATACTGCATCGTTTTAATACTTTTATTTTTATTGTGTTAATACTTTTAAAAAGCTGTTGATTTGACTTTTGACTACCCAGTCATCATGCCTATTACGGTGACCATGCTAACGTTAGGATTTTTGAGAGTCGACCCTTTTTTACTAAGAAATTGTCCTTTAATACTTAAATAAAAATAGAAATCAAAATACATAAATATTTGATATGCTGCACAAAAATATTGTATTTATTAAGTTTCTTGTGTTGATCCGTTTCAAATTCAAACGACTATTTCCAGACCCGCTAATTTACGACAAGCCTCGTATACAGGGTGTAATTAATTCGGGGTTGTAATCCTGAAATGTGTTATGTTCTGCGCACTATATCTTGATTTTCGAAAGTTGGCCCATTCCGTTAAACCTATAGCCGTACCATGAGTTGGAAGGTAAAGGATACGTTAGGTTTTACTCGATACGTAATGCATTCTATCTCGCTCGCACTGACATATTGGAGCGAGTGCGGTGTCCTCTACGAACAAATAAAACATGGAAGCTGCACGCCCTACTAAATTGCCTTTTAAAAATGGTCCTGAATTTTAGTTGACAAGTGTCACCCCCTCTTTAATGTATTTATTTATTTATTTATTTAACCTTTATTGCACAAAAGAAAAAAACTTGACGTACAAAAGATCATATCAATGAGATGTATCATGGTAATGAATGTCAATGTCAACCTATAAAAAATTAAACCGCCATTGAAAAATAGTTGTGAATGGTTCATCAAAGTTTTGATTGGCTATATTCTATAAACATATGTCAAAGATGTTGCGCCGAAATATGCGCAGTGTTTAGAAAAGCGCTATGTCCTGCCCATCTTGGCACAATTGAACAATTGTTTTGGGGGCATTTTTGAGCTGGAGCCCATTTCTCAAAAGCTTGTAACTTGTAATACAAGTGGAAGTCTCTTTTTGACACTATTCATTAGATAAGGACTTCCGCTTGTATTACAAGTTACAAGCTTTCGAGAAATGGGCACCTGGTGTTAGACGTCCATGATATTTATGGTCGCAGGGTGTCCTGCTTTACATATCGAGTAAAACCAAACGTTACCGATACTTGCAAAGTCATGGTACGGCTACTGGCCAACATTTTGGAGTTTCCCTGCTAAAATCTGTTTTGATATCGAGGCTGCAGTCAAGTGGTCGAGTCAAATTGAAACTCGATAGTCGAATAATTAAATTACAGGAAAATCTCTCGGCAATTTTCGACGCTTCATTTTGAAATGGATTTCATAAACTTGAGCTAAAAGTGAACGATATATGATACTGTCATTCTGAGACTGTCATTCTGAGACTCAAACTTAAAAATAAAATTTTATGAATTGTACATAAGTTTTATCGTTGTATGAATTTTACGTAAGTGGAGTAAGTGGACCATTATTTGGAGCTTTGTTGCATTATTGGACCATAGGGAGGTAATTCAAAATTGAGTATAATAGTTATAACAAAGTATTTTTTTGACTGTGTAGTCAAAAGTAGTGTGTAGTCGTAAAAGTAAAATAATTGTATTTATTTGTCAAAACCAAAAAGGCTGTCAAAAATGAATTTCCGGAAGCAGTAAATTATTATAATGAATCATTTTACCGCGGGTCCGCATTTCGTACCACGCAATCAAAACGGCATATGTCAAGGATGAAAGTGGGACATAGGATACTTTTATCTCAATGATTTATTATACCATAAAATTCGTACGAAATAGATTTGCATTTTTTTGGGTTTCTATTGTCTTTTGTATGGATGTAATGAACGTTATTAAAAGTGACTTTGGAATTTTGAATGGGGTTTTAACGGAT
Source organism: Thaumatotibia leucotreta (assembly GCA_025490895.1). Classification (NCBI taxonomy): domain Eukaryota; kingdom Metazoa; phylum Arthropoda; class Insecta; order Lepidoptera; family Tortricidae; genus Thaumatotibia; species Thaumatotibia leucotreta. The sequence continues at coordinate 96,330 of JALPQI010002368.1, forward strand.
TTTTGTGGTTTGTGACAAAGCTTAATCCTATACCGCATATCCTGTTTGGCGTAACTTTGCGATATTATACAGCTGAGTGCCAAATTAAAAAAGCGGTATTTTGGATGATTTGTCGCCGTTGCCCTGGTGTTAATTTATTTTGCGTTGCCCTGGGGTTGTCAGCCTCCGTAGCCTAATTGGTAGTGACTGCCTACGAAGCTGGAGGTTCCGGGATCAAATCCCGGCGAGGGCATTATTTGTGTATTTATTTATCACAAATATTAAATTTGTTCATTGATCGTGGCTGTCTATAGTGTCTATGCATTAAAGTATCTGTATATACTTATGTATCTATTATATGTATCGCCGCTTGGTACCCACATCACAAGCCTTAATTATTTTGAACTTACCGTGGCGTGGGACTAAGTTGATTTGTGTAAGATGTCTCAAGATATTTATTTATTATATTACAAAAATCACATAGCAAGGTAAGATTTTAACAAGGAAATAATAAGCCGTTAAAATAAATTATGTTTCTGATTTTGAACATTTTCCAAATAAGACAAGAAAGAAATAAATAAATGTCAGTCCCCGCTCAGTGAATAACACGATAAGTCACAGCGATAGAAAAAAAATAGATGAATAAAAAATGCTTTAGTACTGCCTATAGATATTTAGACAGATCTGGCTTTCGATATCATTTGCGTTGGGAATTATGGAAATGTTAGTACGATATTCAATACCAACTATTTTGAACTTATTGCCTAGCCTAGGCTTGTAAGGGATTGCATATACCCGAGAAAATTGACTGGTGGTTGCTAAGACCGAGTGGCCGAGCGGTGCAGGCATCAGCCGCGAAAGCTGAGCACGTGGGTTCGATTCCCACCTCGGGCTTTGGTGATATTGGTCGTTTTTTTCTTTAATATATGACATAAAATATTTATAACCTACTATTTTGTTTTAAAACTTATTTTTTTACTCGCAATTGCGATGAAAAACCCGAGTCATTATAACCTCCGCTTACGGCGTCGGGCTTCTAACAGACTCATGATAATAATACCGTATTTTACGTACTTATCTAACTAGATGCACAAAGTACTATATCTGGATGGGTGGGTATATGTTTTCCCATTTTTCGACGAACTTTGGTCCTCTAGTACAGTCGACGTCAAAGATATCATTACGGTTGTGCCAAAAATATATTTACACGACTTTATTGCCTGGATATTAAGGTCGTGTAAACATATTTTTGGCACCTGAACCGTAATGATATCTTTGACGTCGACGTACTATGTTTATGTATAAGTGAGAAAGGTATGGTTATTCCAACATATTGCCACACTGCCTGAAATATTACACCTACAATACATTTCTCTAATGAGGGGGCCTCATTTGGCTCAAACTCGGGCCAATGGCGCCGTAAGTGGAAACTATTCGCATTGAGTAATGGCCGACGTTATTGCTGCCAAAGACAAGGGTTGATGAGACACTCAAGAACTGAAGTTGAAGTGTCAAAAAATATTCCTTTAAAGAAGATTGATGATGTAGCGTCATGATCTGATAAACAGTACAGCGATGGCCAACTAAAAAAAAAAAATAAGCTGTTTATTTCCTTAATATCCTGCATACATTTGAGAACTCGGCTACAATCTCTAAATTCTGAGATTTTATAACTAAGCTTAGGAAGTGAGAGAATCAGCTAACTGAGGGAGCCAAAGGGATTAACCGAGGTGTTTTATCGACTATCGATATATAATTGACACTTGACAGTTCGTCGCTAACTTTAATTTATCGTAATCAGGCTTTTAGGCATACATATTTATACAGTGGCAGCAGATTATTAGGGATATATTTTTTTTTATTCCATTCCTAAGTAATAGTCTTAAGTTTATTATTATTTTTAGGGTTCCGTAGCCAAAATGGCATAAACGGAACTCTTATAGATTCGTCATGTCCGTCTGTCCGTCTGTCCGTCTGTCCGTCTGTCACAGCCAATTTACTCGGAAAATATAAATGCTACAGTGACGAAATTTGGTAAGGATATGTGTTGTATGAACCGCTACAGGAATGTGATACTAAATTGTAAAAAAACCATTGGGGTGGGGGCCCTCCATACATGTAACTGAGGGATAGATTTTTTTTTTTAGTTGTACATAAGCGTGTGGGGTATTAATAGAAAGGTCTTTGAAAATGATATAAAGGTTTATACATCACATTTTTATTTAAGCAAATCGTTTTCGAGATATCAGGTCTCAAAGTCTGAAAAATGTGTCCCCCCCCCTCTATTTTTTAAACTACGCGATATAAAATTCTGAAAAAAATATATGTTATGCACATTAATAAACTCTATCAACGATTTTTGGTTTGATAAAATTATCTTCTATAGTTTTTGAGGTAGGTTGATTTAACTGTATTTTTTTAATAATAAATTGATAATGGTACGGAACCCTTTGCGCGCGAGTCCGACTCGCACTTGGCCGGTTTTTTTTTTTTTTGTTTTGGTTGCCCTGAAAATCAGCGTCGTGGCAACCTAGCCATGACACATGCTGAGTGGCAACCTTTTTGGTGTGTTTATTTCTTTTTATTGGTTTCTTTGTAAATGTACCTATTTAATCGCCAAATAAATAATATTCTATTCTATTCTATTCTATTCTATTCTAAGTAGCATAAACAGCTGTTTAAAAGCTGTATATTAGAATTTCTCTACGCTTAAAGCTGAATAAGAGCTGAAAAAGCGCTCGTTCAGCCGCTATACATCTATTTTGGGCACAAATTATTCAGCTTTAAGTTCACATAGCTGATTAATGGCTGAATAGTGGCTGTACTAAGGGTCACTAGCGTTACAAGGGCTGAATATCGGCTGGTTTACAGACGACAAGGGACTGTTTATTCAGAATAAAGTTCACATGTGAACCGTTATTATGGTCTTAAACCTCCACAAGTTCACCTTTAGCTGAACAAGCAAGAACGTATGCTCTTTATTAATGACGAACGTCTTCATGACATTACAGAAATGTTTAATGTCAAGGTAGTACGTGTTGATGTTTTCTTGTGTCTAAATATTGATTTTCATTCAGTGGTGTTAATGGTGGCCAGAAACTAATTTATAACTGCTAAGTATATTCCTGAATCTTCGGGTTGTAGTGGAAAATGATTGCGCACTCGCTTTTACTGTTAATATAAATATATTTTTTCTAAGATTTTTTTAAGCCTTTCTAAAATAATACGTTTTTAAATAATGTAAACAATAAAAATATACGCGGGTGGGGTTATGCAAAAGGTGATTTTCCTTGTAATTCATAAAGGACACCGCAAAAAGCCGTTGTTGATAACAAGATTTGACATGATAAAACAACGAACCATCATTGCTCTATTGGTACATATAATCTTTAATTGTTACTCTACCTCATCAAATGCAACTCAATCCATGTCTTATAATCGTTATCCTATATCATTAGAATATAATATAATAACATTTATTCACAACACACTAGTTTACAATGAAATAATAAAAGGACACAGTGTATAAAAAAAAAAACAAAACACAGAGCAATCAAATAAGAGTATGACAAATAATATGGTGCCACGAAATGGTCTCATCTCAGCATGGTGCCGATGTAAGCCAGCGCTGATCTTCCGATGAGAGCATTCGGTGAATGCATCACGATAGTTAACACTAGGTACACATAATACGACGCAAAGCTTGAAAAAATAAAAAAATAGAGCAGCACCAGTTCTCTCTAGCTATTCTAGAAAACTGTAAAGTATTCTAAATAGGAGGTGCAGGCATGTATTGCTTACCCTCAGAGAATGGTCAAAGGCGCCTAGCCTTGTAAGGGATTGCATATACCCGAGAAATTTGACCGGTGGTTGCTAAGACCGATCAGCCGCGAAAGCTGAGTACGTGGGTTCGATCCCCACCTCGGACATAGGTGATCTTGGTCGTTTTTCTTTGGTATATGACATCTAATATTTATAATTTAAAATAGATTCCGACCAACCAAATTATTTGAATAATTTGTTTAATTGTTCGCAATTGTTATTGTCGTGGTGGAGACTTAAGATGAATTATTGATACACTAAAATTACATTTATTTAGGGCAGTCTCCAATGTTTTAATGGTGCATTGAGACAGTTGCCTACCCTACCCCATTTCAACGTCTTGATATTGTTTTGTCTCTGGTCGTTCGCACCTATGGAAGACAAGTTATGTGTTGCTTAAGGCGGGGTTACCTACTCGTAGATGAGGATTTTTGTTGAAAATCTAATTAATTTTGCCGGTTATATCTTTACTAAAATGTACTGATATTTCCATGTGTTTATTTAATTTATTTTTCTTTTTATCAGTGTACATATCGATCATTTAAATCTTTCAATAGAAAGTACATAAGTTTGAGCAAAGTACCCTTTCGTTCTTTCGAAAGTAAATTTTTAATATGTTTTAGATCAAGAAGAGGAGTAAGAACTTACGCTCGCCATTTAAGGCCAGGGTAGACACTCGAGCGGAGCGTGCAGAGTGGCGTCATGTTAAACATAATTATTTTAATGGAAGCCAGTGCCCTGGCTGTGTGGTGACGGCAGTAAGAATACATTTGTCGCTATCCCAACTCATCCCGATTGAAGTGTCACTGGCCGTTCTTTGATAGAAGATTGATGATACAGCGTCATCATAGTGGACACATTCCTGCGATCGCCAACCTGCTTGCCCAGCGTGGTGATTATAGGCATTCACCTCCTAATTCATCTATGCGCATAGTTAATAGGAGAGGCCTACGTTCAGTAGTGGACTGAGATAAGCTGATGATGAGTGCCCTGAGTTCACGCCATTCAAATCCCTTGGACAATCGACGCGCCGTTACTCGTAATTACCACGCTAGCCGCGCCGCTCGACGCTCGCCGGGCAGTCCTTACACTAATTTAGTAAAGCGTTCGCAACACTGGACAAAACGAACTATCCCGCCACCCGCTTACTAGTTTTCCTTGTAACCCCACTTCGACGGAATATTTTAAATCCCCAGTCGGTTAAGAACAGTCTGAGACAATTTTATTACAATCCAATTGTTTCATATCGATTGCTCAGTGCTTTGCGTGGAGAAAATTGCAATTCGCTCACATAATAAAATATTCTTTTGTCCTTTCAGATAATATCGAATAAAACAAAAGTAAGATTATTATAGTAATAAATAAGTAGGTATTAAGAAATACCAAGTACTGGGAATGGCTTCGTTTGTCTAGCTTTGAAGGTTAAATTTGAAAAGCAAGAAGATTTTTGTGATTTATAATCGAAGATTAGTCACACAGTTCATTTTGTTTTGATTTTAATAGTCGCTGCAATCGAATAAATAAGCAAGGAACAAAATTAAGTACCTATTTAAAAAAAAAAAAAAAAAATTCTTGCAAATCTTACTACCTTTGGGGGAGGCCTATGTTCAGCAGTGGACGTCTTTCGGCTGATGTGATGATGATGAAATCTTACTACAATTATTGACATTTAGTTTGTTTCAATTAGTCACACAAAACCTCTGAAATTATTAATTTAAGATTAGACGTTTGGTTCCCTGCGAGTAGGTATAATTGATTACAGCCCAATGTTACAATGACAAATGTGAAAACAAACCGGAAATCGTGCTAAATACCTGTTAGGTATGGGTAACAGGATGTTGAGACTTGCTTGATTATTTTCAAAACAAAGTCTCACATCCTATATTTAATGCCAAAACCTGTCAGCTCCTCACAAGTACATGAACAAGCAGCGGAGAGTGTGATTGATGTACCTTGACCGTGCTAATCGCCTCGCGCCCGCTGTTTCACATACGGCAGACATTGGCCTAATGGGATAATCGGGCCCTCATAGCAAGGCTGCGCCCGCACACCCGCGGGGACCGTCGCTCCGTGCGCTAGCCCGATTGCCTCATGTACTCGCACCCGTATCCGTCCAATCTAAGACAAGAGTCCTTTAGTCTCTTCTCATCTATCCGACCCGTGATACCAGTGCGACAATTTAAATGATCGAACCGAACGATGGCAAAGAAAAAGGATGAACGCCCAATTCACAGACATGATTGATTGAAGTACATCGGATCACCGACAATTGTCAGCATGAATGGAATAAACACCGCGAAGCTGGCGGTGGAAGAGGAAACTCCAAATGAACCTAATGTGGCCAAGTCGAGTGTGCGGCAAAAGTTAATGCAAATCAGATCGAACATTACAGTGGAACCTATAATCGCGTGTTATATTATGTCAAATGTGTTCTCTGGATTGGCTGTGCAGAATCTGAACTTGGAGAAGGCGTGTCGAGTGAACCTAGGGTACAGTGATGAAGTGTGTTCAGCGCTGAATAGGAGACAAACGGTGAACTATACGCTGGAAGAGGCGGAAGTGCAGAAATTGACGGCGTCGGTGCAAGCATGGAAGAATATAGTGCAAACGGCGTTTCCTTGTATACTGGTGCTCTTCGTCGGTTCATGGAGTGATAAAACGGGGAAGAGGAAGGCGTGTATCCTGCTCCCGATTGTGGGGGAAGTGCTATGCTGCACAAGCTTCATTCTAAACACTTATTTCTTCTACGAGCTTCCTCTAGAGATCACTGCGCTCTCTGACCTATTCCCGTCCCTCACTGGGGGATGGATCACTGTGTGCGTCGGCGTGTTCAGTTACATCGGCGATGTGACCACCAAGGAGATGAGGACATTTCGAGTGGGAGTGGCCAATCTGTGCATGTCACTAGGAATACCTTTAGGCATGTCCTTAAGCGGTATTCTATTAAAACAAATAGGTTACTATGGCATATTCTTCATCTCAAACTGCTTGTATTTAACCAGTTTGATCTATGGATACATCAGACTGAAGGATCCAGTAATATCGGACGAAAGACAAAAAGTAAGTATCACTTCAGGTTATATTTACGAAGAAACGCTTCCCAGCCAATCCTGTATTGTCCTTTTATTATGTTGCCCGTTTAAAAGCCTTTTGAAGATGCTTTTTACCTTTGCTTTTAAATTCTCTTCTTGGGAAGAAATTGCACGTATTCAGTGTTTACAAAAGGTTTGTAAATCAGGTCGGAAATAAAGCGAAACGGAGAGATGCTATTATTCTAGGCTATTGACCTTTTTGTGCCGGAGAATGTAGAATAAAATTGTAAGTCTTCTTTATTGCTTTGGTTAACACCAAATTGCGGGTTCCTGTATAATATATTAGAACGATAGTTTTAAATTTGATCACGTGTTCGAGTCGGAGATTTTGTTCGGAGCTGTCTATGAATGGACGCGTGTATCACGTGGTTATTATTATATTGAGTGTAACGTGGCGCATGGCACCGTCCTCGTTGTAACAATTCATGCCTGGGTACATACATAATATACGAGTAGGGTAGCCTTCTATGAGAGTATGATTCGATAAGACTGCACAACAAGGACTTATTCATGCAAATATATGGTATTTAATAATAATTAAGGCTTTTTCAAAATTACCTTTCAGTCTTAGCGAGATCTGAAGTCATACTTACGACTATACCTACCTAAGTACAGATAAAATATATAAATATTGACGAATATTAAAATATATAAGTGCATTTGGCGTAAAGTCAAGTCAAGTAAGTCATCGTCGATCGTTTCCATCTCGTTCGAAGTTACGAGCATACACACAAACAATAATATGGGTAACTTTGTAACAAAAAGAGGGAACTAAAGTTTTTTTTTTCATTAAAGACTTTCAATAATGCACTTTTTTTTGCAATCTACCCATAAGTCCCATAACTTTGTCAAACTGCAAGTGTGTTGAAATCATAATGTGAGAATTGCGAAATACTATAAAGTGATGAGTGAAGTGAAAAGGGCGAATCGCGTGTGTGTCAAATAATGACCCGGTAAATGTGTACACATGAAGTTTTGAAGCCTGTAAAATGACGTATTGGCTCACTTTGTGCAGCAACTTTACCAACAAGTCGTTCTTGTAACTTTATTTCAGTTAGGTTGTTTCCAAGATTGAATTTCTCAATTCAGTTTGTCATTTACAAGAAAATTTAATATCTTTGTTGTATTTCAGGCACTGCAAATTTAAAGCCGTGTAAAAACAAATTTCGATATTTCATGGTTAAGAAATAGTACGGTTTTTTGCGTGATTTCTTTAGCGCAAATTAACATCAAAGTAAACTAATCTTTATTCAAGTATAAAACAAAAGTAAATACATGCATGTACCTATTTTTGTGCAGTAATAGTAAGTAGAATTTCACCAATGAATGTTACTTACATTTATGTCTGGAAATTAAAAAAATTTGGGTTGGTCACGTCTTGTGTTATGGGAATTGAGAGTTTTGATACTAGAATATGTTTTTGGTTTTCTGTGCACATATAAGAAATAAGGAAATACGTTAAAAGTAAATATGAACGTGACGCGCACTTAGTTAAATTTAACTAAACGAACTCAGCTTAAATGCCGCCAGCATCCTCGGTACAATGCCACAAGGGCCAATCTTAGATATAGGTTAGGTTAAGTAGATTAGTTAGATTTAATCTATGTACATATAAATTGTAGTTTTGAAAATAAATATATTAAAAAACTCACATGAAGGATTATAATATATAAGTACCAAGACAAGAACGAAAATGCAGTCTAAATACTTAATATAAATCATATAATAACGGTAAAGGTTGCGGGTGTCCTATGGATGCGGACAGCTCTCGACCGATCTTTGTGGAACTCTCTGGGGGAGGCCTATGTCCAGCAGTGGACGTCAATTGGCTGATGATGATGATATAATAACGTAATAGGAGAGGCCTGGGTCAAAATTCTTTTCGTTGTCTTATTCTGTGCCCCTAAAAATCGTGACGGAGTTGTGATTTTTATATGAGATGATGTTTTGTTTTCAATTTCTCATGTACGGATTAAAATTTAGCGTGAATACAACTACACCGGATTTTTTTTTTATATTTAGAGTCGAAACAGCAACTAAAAGCTTGACAGAGTCGTATGAAACAAGACAACGAAAAGAATTTTGAACCGCCTATGTCAAGCAGTGAACTACCTATATTGATATTCTAATGATATGAACGATTTGACAGCGACGGTCGGGTCGGTGCAGTTCTTGGTTCGTGTTTATGGCCGATAGTTCATAGCTTAGTAGCTCACAGTGAGACCAGTGCCATAATCTCGATTGTTTTTAAAATATTGCGGCTATACTTACTCAACCTCGTATCTGCAATACTCACTTGATGGGAAAAACGCCCTTATTCACAGTGAAAGAAAGGTGACATCTCCATCAATTTATTGCTGTAGATCCGAGGCATAGCATTTATATAACAACGATATGACGTGTTCCGTTTCACGCACCACATTTTGGCGGGTATACGATAACCCGTACGCGAAGTTCGTCCGTTAGTCCTACGGCTAAGTGGTAAATTGCGTCCGTACAAGTTCCCCTTCACACTTTCGCGAGGCGCACTACAGGTGGAAGCAATAATTATGGAATTTTCCACATAAAAACAATTGAAGAATGTTTCGTTAGTCATCATATCAGCCGGAAGACATCTACTGCTGAACATAGGCCTCTCCCAAAGATTGCCACAATGAAAGATCCTGTGCCACCCGCATCCAGCAGAATTTTGAATTATTCCGATTGACAAAGTCATAAATATCGGAGCGTGCAAGGTGGCCAAGGTTCGGACAAGGCTTTATTTTTAAGATACTTGTTCCAATGAGAAACTAATATTGTGTAGGTTCATTTTTATCGAAAAAAAGTTTATAAAAATTCGACGATTTTTTTTTAAATTTTGATTTTATTTTTTTATCGAGTCGCGCACATGTCAGGAATTCCCGTGTAAATAAATGAAATGAAATGAATTTTATTAGCACAAAACATAACTTAAAATTATATTACATTAAAAACAGAGATATCGAAGTTGTGCCAAAGGGTCCTCACTCAGCTTGTTGTCACGTAGTGCACCGCAACGCTAAAACGCAAATCTAATAATTTCTATGAATTCCTAGTGATAATGTCTCGAAACACCTTTTTGGTACCTGTACGGATTATGATAATAATTATTAATATAAAAGGTCAATGTACCTGCCGAGTGACATCAAACATA